>KV005017.1:512188-802126 GCA_001598015.1 Dorcoceras hygrometricum
AGATTTCACCTGTTAATCTTATTTTTCACTCTTCACAGTATTCTCCATACTTCTTCTCCAGATTTGTATCTACTTAATATTTCTTCCAGACTTCATAACAGACTTCTTCTGCTTCTTTTCTTCATCAGACTTGTCCTATTTCTTCAACTTGTCTTCAACAGATTTTCTTTCAGATTCGTACTGTACAATTATATGATAACGTCTGATAACAGATTCCACCACTTAATGCTTAGCGTAACACAACGTCGTGCTCATAAATTGCTTCATCAGATTTCTCCTCACGTTGCCTTCTTCAGACTTTTCAACTGATTCTTCAATTTACTTCTTCGCGTATGTGAATCCAGATTTCTCCAGTTCACTACTTCTCTTCTTTTGAGCATACCAGATTTATTCTATGGAGAAATCTTCCAGATTTCTCTCCAAACCAGATTCTTCCAATTCAGACTTTGCCTATTCAAAACACAAATCAGACTTCTTCATGCGATTGATCACCATGTGATTGCTTTTAGTTTAGCATTTGAATTCCTCAGCTTCTAGTCGTGGTGATTTGGAAAGTTTAACAGTGTCATGGTAGATCAATCAGACGGAATAAATTGCGTTAACCAGCTTTGTTTAAATGCCTTTTCTTTCACTTTTACTTGGTTTAGTGTTCTGGTTGTTCAATTATTACAATTGTTGCACATATTTGCAACACTGCTGTTTGTGACATAAAAATCAAATTTGGCACTTCGACTGAGAAATCAGTGGAAGAAATGAGAACAAATTGAGAAGAAATGGGCTCTTTGTAATGGGGGAGAAATCAGTGGAAGAAATGGGAACAAATTGAGAAGAAATGGGGAAGAAACATGCAGTATCGGGGAATACGTTGAAAAATGAGAGAAGGGAGTTAGAAACAAGTTTGTGTATGTATCAGGGACTGCAGAATAAATTTTACATAAATAGGGACTGACAAACAAGGCACTTCTCTGATCAGGGATTTATCACCAATTTGCCCTTAATTTAATTTATTTAAGTAATATAAATGACTGATAATAATTTTTAAATATAAAATGCTAAATACTTGCGTGGACTCCAAACACAAATTTCGGTAACTTTCAACTCTATCATCCTCCTTCCAGATACTGTGTTAACAGAGTGATAATGCGGTGCGGTGCTTTCGTTTAACAAGGTTGGAAGATATATTTCCTGATAGGAAGGAGGAAAAAATGCTGAATTTGTTTTTCATGTCGATTCTCTCCCTTTTGGTTGCATATGTGTTTTTAAATTGGATTGCTTTTTGTTTAATTTTTTTTATACTTTCTGTGTGAGTTTTTCTTTAAAGATTCTGGGATTGATCAAGCTTGGAATTTTAGGTGGCCTTTCGTATCATTTTATTTTAATGCTGATTGGAAAATGCTGTTCTATTAGTTATCTTCAAGTGCGATTCGTTGACTGAAAGTGGATGCACGAGTCTTTACCTAGGTAGATCTGGATTTCATCCTTGGATACTGTACTAATAACCGAAATGTGCTACTGATTATTTGGTTCAGTTCTTGGAATCGCATTTGAATTTCGTTGATGGAAATGTGTGGGAATTTTTTTCTATCTTTTTCTTCTTTCAAAATTCTGTTTCATTTGTTTGAATTGGTTAAAGGTAGATCCTGAAATAATCCATAATTTCTGATGTTGTGCCTCTTGGGGCTTGCATGATGTTTCTTTCTTGAGGGAAGTTCCTTATCCTATCTATGAACTGGAATCTCTTTCGAGTGTAGAGTTCATGGGTGCCAAGAGTTCAAAGAATCCGAGTTCAGGCCGGTATTCATCTTATGGCTCCAGTTCACAATCATGGAGCAATCATCCTTATCCGCAGCCATCATATGTTCAACCGAGTCACAGCTACACACCCCAAACGCCAACCTATGGTGGTCCGTCGTACGAGTCCAAGAGAAATTTCGAGAGGAAGTATTCGAGAATAGATGACAACTACAACACCTTAGAGCAGGTAAAAATTATGATCAGAGAGCCTTGTACTTAATAGAAAGCGTTTCCTTGAACTAATCGTCTCAATAAAATATGCCTGATGTAGGTCACTGATGCACTTTCACGTGCCGGTTTGGAATCCTCAAACTTAATTGTTGGCATTGATTTCACCAAGAGCAATGAATGGACAGGTCTGTTGTCTTCTGCATGCCCTTTTCTAAAAAAACTAAGGTGTTGTGGTATTAAAGTTTCTTTTGTTTTAGGTGCAAGGGCATTTAATCGAAGAAGCTTGCATGCCATTGGAGATGAGCAAAATCCTTATGAACAAGCCATATCAATTATTGGCAGAACATTATCCAAATTTGACGAAGATAATCTAATTCCATGTTTTGGTTTTGGAGATGGTATTTTTTGAGAATCTCGTTATTTCATTGTTATGCAGTTGTGAAACTGGGGATCTAATTATTCTAGTTTGACAGCTTCAACGCATGACCAAGAAGTATTTAGTTTTTTCCCGGATGAGAGATTTTGTGATGGCTTTGAGGAAGTGCTGACACGATATAGGGAATTAGTACCTCGATTACGACTTGCAGGTTCAAGATCGAGCCATTTGTTTTTTCTTAACTTATTGCTCTTCTTTTCTCTGGATAAATGTTGTCTCCTTGTCTCCCCAGGGCCAACATCTTTCGCTCCTGTCATTGAAATGGCTATCACTATTGTTGAGAATAGTGGTGGCCAGTACCATGTTTTACTGATCATTGCTGACGGACAGGTAATTAGTGGTTTTTGGAACAAATAAAAAGTATATATTTTCCATAATTCTTGATCAAACATTACCCTGGTTTTTATTACAATGGTTTTATTCTTATAAGTCCTGGTTGTGGATCATCGTCCATCCAATGATTTTTCATTTGATTTAGGTTACAAGAAGTGTTGACACTGATCGAGGTCAATTAAGTACTCAAGAGAGGAAAACTGTTGAGGCCATAGTTAAAGCCAGGTGCAATTAGTGCATGCTATTGATGAACTGCGAGCATATGTACTAGCTGAAAATAAACTGAATCCTTGACCATATTTCCTATGTTCTCTGGTTCATTTTGCAGTCAGTACCCGTTATCAATTATTTTAGTGGGAGTTGGAGATGGGCCGTGGGATATGATGAAGGAATTTGATGATAATATACCTGCTCGAGCATTTGACAATTTCCAAGTAAGTTAGCCTAGTGTAGTTTTCTCATGATGAAATCTAGTAAAAGAGAAAGAGAGTACACATTTTGACAATTATCTTAAAATCTTACATCATTTATTACTTCCCTGTATATCTCTAGTTTGTAAACTTCACAGAAATCATGTCAAAAAACATGGACCGATCCAGGAAAGAAGCTGAGTTTGCACTTGGAGCCTTAATGGAGATACCATCTCAATATAAAGCAACATTGGAGCTCAACATTCTTGGGTAAAATAATACAATAAATTTTCTTTTCATTTGAGAAACTTTTAACCAATATGTAACATACATTGATCAAGTTGTTTGCTCAGTGCTTCTAGAGGGAAGGATGTAGACAGGGTACCTCTTCCACCTCCTCTATATCGTGCAGGTGCTGCTACTGCAACAAAGCCTCCCCGTTCTAGTAATTTCAACCCAAGTGCTCCTGATTCTCGAGAACATGATCCAGTTGCTTATTCGAGCCAACCTGCAAGCTATTATGCTTCCGATAACCATGTACAGAATCCCACTTTTGTAAATAGTCAATTAAATTTTTAGTCATCTCTCATTTCTTTGGTTCTTGGGTGATGAAGTTGTGGCTAAACATCATAACTTTTCAACATAACCATCACAACCATGTTTCAAAAGTTCGAGTTCAAGGTATGTGATCTGAAAATAACTAGGAAATATATGGCTGTATATATACCCATCTTGATTGAACATCAAGTAACATAGATCTAAAGTAAGAACCATTTACCAATTAATGAAGTATATGAGGAATTTAGCATGAGGAATTGAAGCTATGACCAGGAACTGAACTATTCTAAGGCATGACATATTCGATCTAGAATATATACGTTTTTTCAGCATTTGGCGTATGACGCACTATTGATTTATTGTACACTGACATTCAATGACAAAGTTGAGAAGATTAACCTTTATCACTTATACTCCGATAGCTTTGCCCTGTCTGTCTTATGGATCCGAAGGATATGGCGTTTGGCTGTGGACATCAGGTATAATTTCGTCAATTTACTCAGAGAACAATGTCCAGTGAATATGACGTGTCTTTTATATTTTTTCTTCTTCTCTGTAAGCAGACGTGTTGTCGATGTGGCCAAGACCTGTCATCATGCCCAATCTGCCGACAGGCAATTGAAACAAGGATAAAGCTTTACTAAATAAAGACCTCTTCATCCAATCGAATGAGATCAACCCAATAAAAGCTCTCTTCTATGTATAAATCTGCTGCATCGTTCCTCACTCCTGCCTTGGCTATTGCATCTGCATCTGTACAGTGTCAGATGACATCATCAGATTATTTTTCTTGTTCGTTTGAGGGTACATCGATTGTTTAGCATTCTGTTTAGTTCGTAGACTAGTGCATGCACCTCTTTTCTTGAATTGTTATCTAATCCAATGCAATCCGACTGTGACGCTTTATTTATTTATTTATTTAATCAGTCTTGTTGAAGATAATTTTATATCTTTGTTTCTCAACATCACTTCCCATGCACCATTTTATGTATTTTCTCCAAGGTAAGACCTTTCTTTCACCAACTAAATTTCCATTCAACATCAGGTAGGAATGTAACAGTGTGGTACGAAGAATCAGACCATTGTTGGATAAGACAGAATAAATACATGGGATTGAAAGTTGGAAGTATCGTCCCATCATTACTTTGTGTGATGGGACGAGATAAAAAATTGCGGCTCAAACTGGACATTGCGAAAAAACTTTATGAGATTTTGAATCAAGAGGGGTGATGCCATTGATTGGTTCGAAACGAACGGGGATGTATTCAATTTAGAGATTTATGAATGTGTATTCAATCATGACATTAATTATTTTTATAGATTTCAATGGATTTTAAAAATCCAGAGTTATTCAATTACACATTTGTGAACTTCATAAAAATTTGGTGATATCCAAAGTAGATTTTCATGAAATTTTAAAAAGTCAAGTGATATTCAATCTCAACTTTTTAAACTCTATAAAAATTTACAGGTATCCAAATTTCCTGTAAATTCTGTCATTCCTACGAAATCCTCTATGTACAAACTATAGAGTCATAGGTACAATAACAAAAACTAAAACATTCTCTTCTTTTCACCCTTTAGATTTGGTGACATTTTTATCTCATACTCAAATTTATTTTCTTTTCTCTCTCTTCAATATTCAATTACTTCCAACTATCACAAAATTTCATACTTTTTCGTTATTTATATAACTAAAGATTTCTATATCTTAAATAATAATTTTTCAATAAGTTATATATATATATATATGAGTCGTGAATGTTGGCTTCCATGTTTCATTTGAAATCATATGTTTTAGGTATATATTCGGAATCAATCAGTAATTACTTTTATTCAGATTTGTTGCGATAAAAGCTGGAACGTGTTCATACATTTTATTAAAGAGTTGTAAAATTACATTCAATTCATTTAATAGTCTTTAAAAAGAAAAGAATGAATCTTAAAATATTTAAATACTTGCAGTACGTCTCATCATGTAAACCCATCTAGCAACAAACTGCAACCTTGCAATGCAATTAATGATTTTCAAGAATACAATAAGCTTTGAGTGAATTCTCCTGAGTTTTTGCTCAGGCAAAGATTCAGAGTCTAAAAATCAGGTATCATGGCAAATTTCCATGTTATTTTACTGTGAAAACCATCAACTATATAAACACCTCGTTAATAGCAATTCACTAAACCCAACACTCAAATTCCTATGGAAAATAAACAACTCCATTTCTCCTCCAAATTCTTATTAGTAGCCTTCAATTTCCTGCTATTGAACTGTGCAATAAAAGTACTGGGGAAGGGGAAATGGCAGCTTCTATTGAACGACACAGGTATTGTAGCAATGCACATGGCCTTAACTCACGACAACACTGTCCTCATGTCAGACCAGACCGAAGGCGAGTCAGGCTACCAACTGCGTAGGCGATACAATGGGACACGATGCAGAGGGACACGTAGCGATTTGCAAGATTCTTCATGCTATGCTCATTCCATTGAGTATGATGTGATAAAAAACAAGATTAGGCCTCTAAACATCAGAAGTGATGCTTGGGGTTCTTCAGGCTCGATCTTGAGCGATGGGACGTTGATTCAAACTGGTGGCTCTGGCTCCGGTTCACGAAGGATAAGATACTTTAAGCCGTGTAAGAATGGCCAGTGTGATTGGAGAGAAGGAAAGAATGTTTTGTCAGTCAATAGGTGGTATGCTTCGAATCAATTATTACCGGAGAAGGATGAACGGATCATTGTTATGGGTGGGCGGGGAGTTTTCTCATATGAATTTGTGCCGAAAAGATCAAATCATGAGCCTTATAACCTTCCTTTCTTGCACGAAACATTCGACAGAAATGGAGGAGGGAATAATCTTTACCCTATTATGCACCTTTCTTCTGATGGGAATCTTTTCATATTTGCAAACAGGGATTCCATTCTTTTCGATTATAAAAGAAATAAAGTGGTGAAGCATTATCCACGAATTCCTGGTAATGGATCAAGAAGTTACCCCAGCACAGGATCATCTGTGATTCTCCCACTACACCACAGCAACGGATTCAAGAAAGTTGAGATTATGATCTGCGGAGGAGCGAATTACGGGGCGTTCTCTGCAGCCAAAGACGGCAGGTTTCTGAAGGGTTTGAGTACCTGCGGAAGAATGGTGATCACAGGGAATAAACACAAGTGGGAAATGGAAAAGATGCCCGACTCCCGCCTGATGAGCGACATGCTTCTTCTCCCCACAAGCCATGTTCTTATAATCAATGGAGTTAAACAAGGCTCTGCTGGACAGAACTCTGCATCAAATCCTTCTCTCCAACCTTACCTCTACAAGCCAAAGAAAACGCTGGGGAGACGATTCTCGGTGCTCAAATCCTCCAAAATTGCAAGAATGTACCACTCATCAGCCATCCTTCTACCAGATGGAAGAGTTCTTGTAGCTGGTAGCAATCCAAACAATAGGTATGCCTTCAATAATGTAAGGTATCCCACCGAACTACGTCTGGAGGCATTTGCACCAGCGTATATGGGTCAACAATTCGATCATCAAAGGCCACGAAATGTGTCGATTCACATCAATGGAAGTGTTAAAGCGGTGGGATATGGGGCAGAATTCAGTGTTCATTTTTTCTTGGAAAAGAAGACTGGATCAAGAGATGAGGTCGTTTTTACAGCGTATTCGCCCCCATTTAACACACATTCCATGTCGATGAACCAGAGGATGCTGATTCTCAAATGCAAGAAGATGGTGAGAGCTGAGAATGGAAGGGTGACCGCTGCTGTAGAAGCTCCTCCATCTCCCAAAGTCGCACCTCCTGGTTATTACATGCTTAGTGTTGTCAATAGCGGGATTCCTAGTATCTCACAATGGGTTAGATTTATACATGCTTGAATTTAGATCTTTTTTATTTGCTTAATAATATAATACTCTCTCGATTTTCAATTAACCAATTTCATCGTTGTAAAAGTGTTGTAGTTCAATACAGGAAAATGTGATTCTCAAAATACAGTAAATAAATACCACGGTTATCATTAAAGACAAAACATGGTTAAATGTTTGTATGCACAACATTACAGTGTTGCAACAAAGCATAAAGCACTTCTCTATACATAGACCTAGGTGGAAGATACAAAGGAGTTTACCTTGTTACGTTTTACATTATTTACATTTTTGGGACCATGTAAACACGCCTAGTTCCCCCTCAATTGAGCTTCTCTACTGGTCAGCGGCACATATCGTACAGAAGTTTCGCTTCGGACGCTAAGTGAACCGTCCATGTTTTTGTCCACAACTTTCAAATCCTGGAAGATGTTCCCAACAGGGATCACCAATCTTCCGCCTGGCTTCAGTTGTTCAATAAGTGCTTCTGGAATTTCTGATGTGGCTGCTCCAACGTGAATCGCGTCATAAGGGGCAAACTGGGGCCAGCCCTGTCTTCCATCTGTCAGCAACGAAAATCGTGTACTCCATGAAAATATTGAATGTACAGTAGAACTAAAATGATTTTTTTGGAACTGAATTGATTTAGACAGATAAAAGTTGCTTAGATGACTTGATCTATGTACTGAGAAATCCTTATGTCCCAAGGGGCAGATGGCAGGGTGATTATGGATTTACAAGCTGAGGGGAATGGATAAAACTCTCAAGGATATAAAATTTGATTTTCGAGAAAGGGTCCCGCTCTTTTCACCACTGGATAAATGTATCATTAAATAATTGAGTTTTTACCATCATAATCATTAAGTTCCTACTTCCTACTCTTTCAAGCACCTCATTCTTCAAATTGAAAGCTTTCGTTAGCATTATAATAAAAGCATTTACTGAGTGCTGAAGAGATGTAGCGTATAAAAATGATTCACAAGTTACCATATGTCAGTTTGTCTCCAAAATAGGTTTGGCAACAAAGTCAGTCACAAACCACATGAAACCATTTTCCCCAAAAGAAACCCAAAAACACAACCCTTGAACGCACGATTCCGCTGGAAATAAAAATGGAAATCGACAACATACCGCCAGCATGCATTGACAGCAATCCATCTTTCAGCAATTGGGCAGCAGCACTCTTTTGGATATTTATAATAGAGGAGTCAACCAGCTCGGGAATATGTTCCACTCCAACAACACGACCTTGTGGCCCAACCATGACTGCAAAGCATGCAGTCAAATACCCAGTGCCTACACGCAAAGATGTTTCAGGAGATGCAAATCTGAAAATTCTTAATTTGGGAGGCCAAAAATTGCATTGTTTTTATCATGTGCAACCTGTCATCCGCAAGTATTTCGGTGTGCAAAATAAATTTAACTGTCATATCAATAAACTGACAAAAATTAAATTAAAGAGAAATGCAGAACACATTATTAACATGGGGCCAGAAACCAGCTACGCGGATATGAAACTTGGCAATATTTAAGGATGAGGTAATAAATATTTACCTGAGCCAACATCCAAAGCGTGCATGCCAGGTTTCAAATTGTTCTCCAACAATTCAAGGCATGTGGCATGCATATGTGGAGCAGAAATTGTAGCGTTGTAACCTATCTGCACCGGACTGTCAACATATGGCGGTGCACCTTCAGGAACAAACAATGCCCTGTCTATAGTTCTCATTACTTCAGCTATTTTCTCTGATTTCATCACTCCATATCTCTGCAAATGATCCACCATTTCACTATTCTTACTGATACCACTTCCAGTCCAGATCCGCTGCTTAGAAACATAAAACAACATTGAGATAAGATGTGGCAGGACGGTCCGTCTCATTATCTGCCAACAAGTGAACAGGAGACTAAATAACAATATCATAACTCAATTTCCTCAAGACAATTCTCGCATTCAGTCAATCATTGAATTAAAAATAGCTACTCAAAGCACTCACTCAGTGAATAGTTCTCAAATATCAACCCAGGAAAACAAAAACAAAGCTAACCATATTTGTTACGAAGGGTCACTAAAACCAGCGAAGTTCGATTACCAATCCAACAAATCCTACGAAACCCAACTTTTATGATATAAATGGCCCATCTCATTCTCCGCTTTTCTGAAGGAAAAGGTATGATAGAGCACCCTTAAACATTCCATTAACTGATCAAACTTCCATTCATATATTAGTTCAATAAAAATGTTCAGTGACACATACTCCCACTTTGATTGCATGATCAAGACGAAACTAAAATCACTTCCAAAAGCTCAATACAGCTACAGTACAATCATTATATTCCAAATATAACATTCCAATGAAAAGTTCCAGTAGTTACAGACTTACAGTCACTTCAAGCCAGAGAGCAGTGCCACACATCATCCTATCTACTGAACATGAAAAATCTCTGGTACAATTAAAAGATGTCCCTCCATAAAGAACAGAGGCAAAATCACTAAATAAACAGTACCTCCATGCGGGAAAAGGGAGAGTTCCCCGTGAAGTGAGGACTAAGCAGGCGACAGCCAGAGGATATGGTGGAGGTGTTACGGAAGGCGTACGGCGGCGCAGGGAGTTCACGTGTACGGCCCCGGCGGTGGAGGTGATAAGGGGTGAGGTGCGAGAAGGATAATTTAACAGGCGTATGATAGCGGCAACCCCAGGCAATTACAGAGTGTGACGTGGAATGCATATTTTCCTGCTCACAGCCTGCTTCGTGTCTCTCTCAAGCTTCAACTGCTTCTACCGGACCGCGACAAAACAACGTGTAGAAGCCCAATTGTAGCTGATTCGTTCATTGGGCCACAAAATTTAGCCCGGTAGTGTAACCGATATATCTTTTGTCAGGAATATGACTGGAGATTCATTCAAATGGTTCTTAGATTATAATTGATTTATAGTGCCTTTTATAAATAAATTCTTCCAACTACATAATTTTTAATACATAGGTAAAGCGTTATGCTTTCTTTCTTTAAAAACTACTGATTATTTTGAAATTGTGACTGATACCGTGTCAGTTGCTAAAAACACAATTCAAATACCAAACTGGTACCATTAGCCCATACAAAATCTGGTCGCAGAGAAAAAAACACTAGAAATATTCTTCTTCGCATGACAAAAATATGAATATTCTAAATCTACTATTTTGTCGCGTGTAAACAAGAGCCCCTATAGCTCAGTGGTAGAGCGCCAGTCTTGTAAACTGGAGGTCTGTAGTTCGATCCTGCATGGGGGCAGCTTTTTTATTTTATTTCAATAAGAGTTGGCTAGCTGCTGCGAAAGAAACTATCCAGCATATACATAATAATTACAGCACGTTAAAACTTGTTTTATTAAAATTAAATTTATTGTTTAATTTTAAACTTGAACCGGAGCCATGAGAATCAAAATTTATAACTGGCTTAGAATGAAATTGGTGGCATGTCCTTTAAGCGGCTTCATCATACCATGAGATTATGATTAATTTGAGGTGACGATCATTGCAAATATCAAGTGTTCGAACATCGCACGAAAGTTTTTCCAACAAAAAAAACAATGCAAAAAACATCCAAGTCATTGTAATGAAGAGACTTTCCTGGTCAAATCGAAATCAGTCACAGCTTTTTGGTAAATTTTCAAATCCTTAACTATCTTACAAAAGCAAAAACAACCTGAACTTACAAAAGATGACGAATGTCTTCTAATTATGTCCTGCGGAGCACAATTTGTGAAGCTGGTTTTTACATGTCCCAGCAACTTTTCGTGCAACCATTACAGCTCCTCTCCTAATCTACAAACTCCATTTCACGAAGGCAACAACATTAGCTATAAGAAACAACCAATTTTTTCATCCTAGAAGTTGCAAGGATTCGGCTTGCGTTATTGCTATCCGGTACAGACACTTTTAGCTGATCCAGTATCTCACTATAACGAACATCATCCAAGACAATCAGACACACTCTGCCGACTGAGACTTTTCGTAACCTCCCTCCATGACTTTTAGTTATCACCATACTGATATCAGTCGTTCTCTTTGGAAAAGACTCTTGGAGTACTTCATCCCGACCAACGAGAGAGCCCATGTCTTGATGCAAGACCATCAAGAATACTCCTTTCTGCATAGGTGAACACTGTCTTTGAGCCAAATACGCGATAAATGCCCGATTCTTGCAGATTGGATAGTCGAAAGCTATCCTCAGATTGCGAGAAATCTTTTGAGCCGGTGCCATCATCCCAACTCGAGGCATACAAATGACAGGGACAACTTCAATCTCCTTGACTTCCACATTTTCCTTCCTCACCAAGGGTACCTATAAAAATTGACGATGTGATATTTTAAATAAAAAGAGTGCATCAGGATGTGCTCTTGCGAGCACATTCTTATCAACATCATATTTTCCCAGTGTTACAATTTCATCAATGACCATGCCACGAAATTAACAATAATTTTCTAGTACCCATAAGTAATGAGTAGAAAAATCTTTACTTGGAACGACAAAATGCAGAAGCTAAAATATATAGAACAATATGCATACTTCGGTTATGGCTTCTCCAGGCAAATCTCCGATTCGAGGTGCACTAAAATCAATCCTCCTAACAGAACTATATATTCTTTTCACTTTATTCCTCACAATTCCAACCTCTTTCGCAATCCCAACAAGTTTAATCATTCCAAGAAACCCTAATTTCTTCCAGAAATCCCGATCCCTCCTCTGCCCCGCCAGATTTTTAAAAGCAAAGATCACGTATTCCCCTTCAGAAACAACCACCCTTATCTCCCTAACGAATTCCTCAACTGCTTCGTTTTTTAGGCGTTTCTTGGCTGAATCTTTGAGGAAGGCTTTCAACAAGCAGATATCGCTCTCTAGTATCTCCACTTGGTTCTTGGCTTGTAGGATCAATCTGGTGTGGTGGATAATCTGCCGTTTGAGGTTTGAGAGGAGGAAGTGAACAGCAAAATCTGTGATTTTACTCTGGATTTTTGGTGGGTTTCTGTTGGTGAAGAAGTAGAAGGCAGCAAAGGAGAAAAGTTTGAAGGGGAATCCATGGATTAGTGGTAGGGGAAGACTGAGTAATTTCCCAATCAACAGCTTCATGGATTTGTATGTCTTCCAGTTGCGGACACTGAAATCGTTGTTTGCTTCGATTTGTTTTTTTGCCCGAAACTGAGATGAATTCTTCTCCGTTCTTTTTTTTTTTTTTTCTGGGTCAAAGAGAGACTATTACTAAAAATACAAATTCAGGATATATTCATAGAGTTATAAATTATAAGTAAATGAAAGATATCTATAGAGAACGTGGGTAATGGAAATACAAAATAGGCCTTAGATACTATCATTAAAAAGATTGACATTGACTTTAGTCGTTAATAAGATATCATCTCATCATATTTACCTTCACATCTTAACATATTTATCTTTGTCATAAATATTTCAAATTTATCTAAATAAAAATAATTATCTATAATACATTATCTCATAATAAGAAAAATGTAATAACTAAATTTTTAAATACATATAAATAATGGTAAAAGATACTATCATTAAATTTGATTTACATTGACTTCTAGTTATTGAATAGGGTAGTTCTTCAATAAGATATTGTTGATGAGATGAGATTTTAATGTAAAAAAATGATTTTTTTAATATAACATTTTGAGCTTCATATCAAATAATATTGATAAATAACAATATGTTTGATTGGTTTAGTTATGTTTGAGATTAGATGTAAACTATATATCTAATTTCGATTATTATATAAATGATTCGATGGTGAGATAGAACCGAATATGATATGAAATTTTGGTGAGATAGTAATAATTGAACCGAATATGATATGAAATTTAGTTATTTTATTATGTCAATCTAATATTCGAATAAGACGATGTCCAAATGAATGGAAAGAAAGCATGATAATCTTACAGGTTGGTTTTTTGCTTTTAGTTTCATATTTTATCGAATTTTGGTCTTATCGAATCTTGGTTTTTTGAAAATTTGTTTTCTTAAAAAGTTTTTAAACCTATATAATATTTATTATTTGGCACCGATGATGAACATGTATTAAAGTCTCACGGAGCAAGATAAAAAAAAAGATATATTTTTTTCTAAAGGGTGAAAACATAAAAAATATATATAAAATTACAGGATAAATACAAAATGAACTCAGTATATTAATTTTCCCAGAATAAATGTCCAAATCCACCTTCCAAATGTATATAAAACACAAAATCACGTTTTCAGGGATACTGGCGAGTTGGTAAAATCTGGGATGATGTGAAAATAACTTTCCCGACTTCACGGGTTCGATTCTCGTGCGAAGCATATTTCCCACCGAAATATTATTTGGATATGCTCTGAAAATTAGCCCGTTATATGGGTCCTCACTTTCGGGCCACTGTCTATTCGTGCATATCCCTCGATTTACCCCTTGGTTAGGGGGTTAGCCCATTAATGGGTTAACTTTTTTAAAAAAAATAAAACACAAAATCACATGAATCAAAGCAGGCCAATGTGACACCACGCGATTGAAGCTATGATCTATAAATCAACTTGCAACCTTTTGGACGTTATTTTTGTTATCATAATTATCATAACACTGTAATAGATCATACTATATATATTGACTAGATATTAAAGCAATGGGTGTTTAATCTTAAAGTTAATCCATTAATGGGCTAATCCCTTGTATAGTCAGAGGCCCCTTGGCCCATATATGTGATAAATCGAGAGATATGCACGAGTATGCAGGAGTCCGGGAGAGATGACTCATATAACAGACTAATTCTCAGAGCATACCTCCACAATATTTCAGTGGGGAATATGCTTCACACGAGAATCGAACCCGTGAAGCCGGAGAAGTTATTCCCACAGCATCCCAGATCTTACCAACTCGCCTGTGTCCCTGGAGACAGCATCGAGTGTTTAATAACTCAATGGTGTGTAACCGGGCATATTGCCACTAATTTTAAAATCCAAATTATTGTTGTAAAAACAACATAATTTTCTAAAATAAGACAAAGAAACTAAACTAAATAAGCAATTATGTTAACTAATAACAAAACTATATCTTACATCGCCGACGTTCTTCACTTAATAAAATTTTCAAAACTCTACACAAAATTGTTCCACAAGTTAAAATATATAACAACTAATGCACACAATAAAAATATATAGAATTTCTAATACATATTATTACAAAATTAAAAAATTAGTTTGCATATTACTATCACTCTATCATCCATCAGGCCTGGACACAATTGTACGCATTTATTTGACGAAATTCAAAAGCCGAGTGGGGCCGAGTATTCGGGCCTTTTATGTTTGCGAATGGACAATGGACTAGTTCAATATTGTCCACGGACAAGTCCATAACGACAGGCCATCAATCAGATTGGTTTACAGCTATTTCTTATCACCTTGGGATAAATAAGTATAGTGAGATTTTGATTTATGTATCCCACCAATTCAGCATATCTCGACAAATGTATTTATATAAATTATTTGAATACCAAAATTTTTGATACTAACTAGATATGTTGTCTGCCGGAGAACTGACACCTTTAAATTTTTTAAACTTGGAGTCTTCTAAAAGCCCACAAAGAGACTGCCACAGTATCATGAGCGCCAAAAGAGGGCACACAAAGGGGAAAAAGAAACGTGAGAGTAGCCCTTTACTTCATCACAAAATGGAGCCGAAAGTGTACCAATCATGTGATTAACGACGAAAAAAAATCAAAAGCAATAAGATCTGCCTCGACACAAAAAGGGCACTTCACTTGATATTCTGTGAGGTCATAATTGATACATAACAAAGCTGTCGCTCGAACATACTAGGCGAGATGGTACATTTTTGGTGGATTAATATTTATTGTGTCGTTGCATGCAGACTTTAATATTTTGTTATTAGTTTAACCAAATTTTGTAATTAGTTCGAGGGCGTTGAGGCAATTCTATAAATTATTGAGCCCAATTGTCTGTTTTTCAAATCTGTGATGCTGATATATATATATATATATATATATCAGTTCGTGCTTTTAAAATAAAGCATATATGTATTATATAACATCGTCAAGTTGACCAATTTAACCATCTCTATCAGACCCGTTCTTCCAAATCTCCAATATATCTCACTGCATGAGTGCAAGCAATTAAGTTATTCATTAGTTTATTAATATATATATATATATATATATATAATTCAACTTAGGGACATTTGAATATTCGGTTTCTTGTCAAACGAGCAATTAGATATATTAAAATTATTTTGTTCATTGATTTTCAATGGCCAGAGCTACGCCATTACGATTGCATCAATCATGCCCTGCTAGCTCCTATTTGTCTACCGTTGTTCTGATTTCTATAGTCGAATTGAAGTGTATTGCTAAACTATTGAAGTTTTTTTTTTTCTTTTATTGTTTGAGCTATATTATGATTATTCTTCTTTATGTATTCTCGGACTTTTGAAATCGCTATTTTCAAATTGACACGTAAGAAATGTTGATAATAGTTTGTCATCGCAATACCCATTCAAGCAAAAGATCTGTCAAAAAATCATTAAATAAATAGTCAATATTATTACTATTATTAAAAACCATGCATACGAATGAGTCCTCTTCAGAGTCGTACAGGAGCCCATGCATACATCTATACTATATTACAAAGAATAAGGAGATCATGTACTAACTGATTTGGGAAGTGTTCATAAGAGTTTAAACAAGTTTTTCCATGAAGTATTTGTAAAGACCTTGATAAATTATAATATGATCGAACTATTTTTGAGTGTTCAAATATTTTCGAGTGTACGTGAATATTGCTTATACTTCAATTTATGTAATTTATAGTTAAAAAAGCTAGAACCAATCGAGGGTTATGTTTCTTTCCATGTACATTTAAGCAGTATCCCATCCCAGGTATACCTTCTCTGGGTCAATGAATTTGGTCACGGATTAACGACAAATTTAATTCAGAAGGAATAAATTTATGAATCCCTTCATTGTTTTTTCTTACTCAATCATTTGCCAAACACTACCTAATTCGAAACAAGGAATTTCTTTACCTTAAAAAATAAACAACGGTCCCAAGTAGAGTGGAAGAAAGTTTAAGTGTGGACCAATCTGACGCAGTCCTTACCTCTTTCTTTTAAAGAAATAAGAATATTATAAAAGATAAAATTTTATATAAAATATACCGGTCATCTTCAAATAAATCACAAAATATGATCAAACGTTGAACCGACAAGACATTCATAATAATCCTCCTAAATATGTTTTTCAACTTACGTGCTTCATTCTCAAATATATTTTTATTTCCAACTTGTCAAATCTAATATATTATAGCCGTAGCAGCCGAACATATCATTTTGGTCACTTTGAAGCTTCCCCAGCCCTCTAGCTGTACCGATAGTAGGTGATAATTTGCGCCCACATCCCCGTTCTTTATGAACTTGGCCATCACCTCACCTCCTCGGTATGTGTAAGAGGACAAATATCAAATATATAAAGTTCGGGGACGTGAATGCAAATAATCCTAAAACAACAAATATCGATAACCACAACTAAAATAAATGTTGCTTCTCAATGTGCAGGTGAGGGCCCTATTTAACTACTTATTCTCGCAGACAAAAATATCAAAATTGAAGACAACTTGAAAGAAAGAAATAATAAACTTGATTTATTGAACGGATCAATCGATTAACAACCAAGCCATCCCATTCCAAAATCATTACCGGCCTTCATTTACAGAAGAAAGCAGCAACCACAATAATATAAAAAACTATAAGTATGAATCTAATAAAGTCTAATTTTATGGTAACTTGAAGCTCTGATGATGATGTTGATCCACTGGCACCAGTTCTTCTTCTCTCTTCCTCTTGGGGAGAGACAAAGATGATATGGTTTTGGCTGACACCACCTTTTTCACGAGTAATCTCCATTGAGCATCGTTTCCTCTTCTAACTTGGTTTACCTTCAATTTGAATTGTCTGCGGGAGAACAAACTTCACTCTTAGATTAACATGTTTTAGGTGAAGAGATCTTGATTGTTTCACAATCAAGGAATCAATAAAGTTAACTTTAATATTCATGTTTGGTGAGAAAGTGACCTTCAAAATGTGTAGTTAAAAATTCTTTACCTGCAAAGAGGAACGGGGCATTCATCTGGTTGGTCGCACATCGAGGAGTGCAATCTGAAAAGTTGCCACATACGCTTACAATGTGAACATCCTCCATTAGCCCTCTTCTTACAAGTGCCGAAATGCTTCATCAGAAGCTGAAGGCTATTGCAGGTCGAATACTTGGTACATGGACTCCTGTGTTTGCCGGGATCCATGTTGGATGGACCAACACTGGTGCAACCCTCAGTGCATATGTGCTCAAGGCAATCCATGGCTTCACTTAGCTGAACATAAAGATTCTGCTCTGATCTACGCCTTCTTGTTCTCTTTTTCCTCTATACAAAACAAAAGGGCCAAAACTATTATCACCGACGAAAAATCCCATCTTTACCCACTATACTCTAAACTTGCATCGCATAGAAAAAGGGACTTTTCAAGGGACTTACCGATTCAGTTTCATCGAAGAACTGTAGGATCTCGAGCTCAAGATATGGATCATTATTTTGCAAAAACTTCCATCCCTCGGTCTTCTCAACAGTTTTGAAGTTATTAGACAAGGATCTCATGCATTTAAGGTAAAGATCAGGAGAATCGCACAATCTTGCAAGCTGGAGCATATCCACCACATTCTCAACATCCAACCTTTGTGATAACCCCTTCGAGCATATCTGCTTCAGTTGTGGAACCATGTATACGTGTGACAAAGCTAGCAAGTGAATGCCATATTTCTCCATATGATCTTCTCCACACCTGGATTCAAAGAAGGACACGAAAGTCATTAAACATATATTAAGTTCAATCCTGTGATTTTGGAAGACCAACTTATGCTCCTTGTTTTTAGTACAAAATATCAACCCGTTGGGGCCAATAAAAAAAGATTGAGTTGCTGTAAATAATAAAGAGAATTTAAGATAAACGGCTGATATCTAAACAAGAAGCTAGTATCATTTCTAATAGGACAAGACTCCCCCACTGGGAACTTGATAAGAAAATAAGAGTTTTCTTTCTTTCTTCTTCTTCTTCTTCTTGTTTCTTCTTCTGTTTCAATCTTTGATGAACAGAGGGAACACCAGACTAAAATTACCAAAACTTATCATACAGATTTCCGCGTTTTAATCGAAACTTACTTGGAGGAATAAAGAAATTGCAAGAACACAGAGACGGCATCGTAAGGGACGCCAAGAATCGGAATCTCCCGTTCCGAGTTCTGGCGTTTTTGCGGCCTCTCTACTATGTTCTCTAAAACTGCTGATGCAGAGCCCTGCAATATTCAACCCGTACTATCGATTAAAAAAACCAGAATTCAATCTAATTTGTTTAAGAAAAGTACCGAAATGCTTGCATTTATCAAACTGAAAAGGATTAAACTCTAAATATTGCGTTTTGAACAGAATCGAGACACGAGCAACGAAGAAAAAAAGTTCAAAAAAAAAATAAAATAAAATACTGGCGTAACATCAAACAAACGAAGATTTCCAGAAAATGCCGATAAATTTGTGCCTTTTTAATGAATTAGACGAGTGACACAAAATTTAAACGCAACTGTGATTCCAAAAACTCAAACAGATAGATGCAGTACCAGGATTTTTGAGTGCGCCGGAATTCTCAATCCACATGAGGTAATGACGTAAACGTCGGGTTCCGGCATTAATCCGGAGCCAGGAAACGTAAGATTTTTCTTTAGTTTAATTTCACCGGAAAGCACTTTCTTCAATTGCACCATTTCTACGATGGAATACAGGGAATGAGAGACGATGGCAAGAGAGACTTGTGGTGTGAGAGAATTGATGCGCGTGCGGACTATTTATATACAAAAGATTGGGGAGATTACCGACAAAAGAAAAGCGCATATGCACTCGCTGCTAAAATGTAAGGGCAATCTGGTCAATTTAACAGAGGGTCCCAAAAAAAAAAATTGTTCCCAAAGTACAATCACATTACAATTACAACTCAAATAACAAAAGTGAAGCCACGACCATAGACCATTTCAAGATGTAAATTAAATGTAGAGAGACTTTATGTGAACAATTTAACAATGTAGTACATACATCTTAATGAAACTATATAATCTGAGAGAAGACTAATGGGTCATGCACACCTCATGTGTGATTTTTTTTTTAAGAAAAAATGGAAGATACAGTGTTCTGCTTTTAAATTTTGAATGAGGACTACCAAACTAATAAATTGAGATATGGGTAAAATGAATGGTGAGGGTGAAACCAGATAACCAAAAGTTAGTTCATGCAGACATGCTTTTCATATGCATATCAATTACGAAGCATGATCTTCTTCATAAATAGTAGCATCAGTTCTTTATGATGGTACATTGGATCGATCTACATTTTCAATTCTACACGTGGGAATTACTGTTCTGCCCTTTATTATATGGAAATCGACTATATAGGAGTTTAATTTGTTTTTTTTGTTTGGAAGGGGCAGATGCTGGTGAGTGTATTAAATGGATGTGGATAGAGGTTATATATGTGTAAGGGCCATATAAAGAAAAGGGTAAACGACCTCTTGATGTTCCTCAAAACCCTTCCCATGTGGCATCCTCATCTCTTGTGTACCTCCTCGCTTTCCCACTTGTCCTAATAAAAAAAGACCACATGAATCCAACTGCCATTTAGGCACCATTCTTGCCACGGAGATAGCCGAATCGTGGATTTATAGATTTTGTATTAGGGTACAACAGTTCAAATTTAGAATAGTATATGCCGATGGTAGATACCAAGAAGACGATTGATTTACTTACTTGGGTGGTACTAATAGTAAAAATAAAAGGCATTTGAGAGTAAAAAATGGTAATTTTGGTATAAAAAACATACGATACATGTCAGTAAATATTCCTATCAGAGTCGACAGCTTTTTAGATGTGCACACAATTGTAATAATGTTGTTCATCCACGGTTCACCCAATATATATATATATAAATATAAAAAATTGATAGTGTAGGAGCATATAATGGGCGTCTGTGTGGGCGCCTGGAGATGCTCAGCCGAGCATCTCATGAAATTGTGGAGATGTTCGGCTGAGCATCTCCAATGGGCGCCACCACATCATGCCTATATATATATATATATATATATATAAAGTTGATAATATATATATATATATTCAAGATCATGAAACAAGGGTTATTTTAATTTCAGATAGATACAATTTAATTTATTCTTTTATCTTTGATGTTAAATTATTGATATGACAACATTTGGCACTGTTCGATATTGTTTTTACAGAAGAAACAAATTAGAAACTGCTGATTCAATTCAACTTGCAGGGTCGTCTGTCCGATTAGAATGTTACAGAGTTAGTTGTAGGCGACCGCCGTATTCTCGAAAAGCCTTCCAACATAATGTTTAATTTCATCTGCCGAGAATCTTCGTTAGTCATTTTAACCATTTAATATTAATATTGTAGTGTTTCCCGTGACTCAATACATAATTAATGTTGGCTTTAGTTTAGATCTTTAGATGGTGGGAAAGGATCGAAACTAAACTATTGGAATGTTTTTTATTTTAGTTAACTGTTTTTGGTTGGAGGCATAAATATCTAGCAGGTGCCGAATTATTTAATTAACTAATTAATTTTATACTCACGTCGGATGTCTTTCGGCATTCAATATTAGTGAGAAAATAAGGGCCCCTTTGGTTGTTGGATTACTTTAGTTTATTCGGTTCTTCTTTCTGCCTCATCCCTTCGCTGCACCCACTCGCCACTTCGGCAGTTCAATCCTGACCATCGATGAGAAAGTCACCAATCTCAACTCAAAAACCTTTTCTCTTCTTTCTTTTTGTGTGGTCCTCAAGTGAGATGACCCATTTTTTGCCCCGATTGAATACGTAATTCCATGCATAATAACAAGAACCATGCACCACAACATATATATTACTTAATTCAATGCTTATGTTATTAGGCAGAGGACGTATGGCACAGAAGCTTCTCCACTTTTTTCTGTTTTTATGAAAAAAAAAATTTGACCTAATTAAATGGAATTGAACTGGAATGTTTCATCTTAAATTGTGTATTGACAAACTAGACGGGGTATGTACGGGCCTCTATAGGCCCAAGATCAATATCTACGAATTGAAAAGTCCGAAATATAATTTATGTGATAAGATGTTAGAATCAATTAAAATTCTTTTCAAATTATTCATTTAAAAAAATGAGAATGCTCTCACTGAATTATCATGATATTTCTTGAAAATCGAAATTCTTGATCAGTGTAGAAGAGTGATACTAAATTTCATTAATATCGACTCATAATTGTATCCATTACCGGGCTTCTACATAGATAAAAAAATACAAGCAAATGAAATTGGTACCTGGATCGAGAATTGTGGGGAATGTCGGACTCAACTTAGGTCTCACTTCTGTGAACCCCGAGAAAAAAAGAGTGGATCGTTATGTGTGACACTCATTTTTCTTTTTTTCCCTTAAAAAGGTGTGAACTATCTAAATAAATTTATATTTTGAACCGCAAAAATAAAATATGGGTAGTACAAAATTTTCCCAACGGCTGCTTCAAATGAGAAACTTTTTGGTGGTGTTGTGTTTTTATATACAAGCCCACTGGAGCATCCTAAAGGGCCTCCACATTAACAGGTCCAAAGGTACCACCAAGACCAGAACACCTATTATCATAAGGGAATGTATCACGAAGTATGTAGCACACAACATTGGCTCGCTCTTGTAGTTTTCATGTAGCCAAATATTTCTACAAAATTTATTACATCTTAATTTTATAATTCATGTATTTTGTTGAACTGTGTCTGCAAATTTTTTTTTTGTGCATCTAAAAAAATATTCAATTTAACTTGTTAAAATTTGAATTAGTTTAATATTTGTAATGGTTATATTCCAAAGTTATTTTTCTTTAAATATTTATGCGAAAATTTTACCTTCTTCATCCTATGCTCATGGCTGTTGCTACTTCTCCAGCTTCTTCTTCTTCGTTGAACTCCTTCACTCCACTGTACACTCCCAATCCTCGAAAAATACTACCATTCTTCGACGTTCGAAAACTACTGGGAAGCTCTAGATACAGATTGAGTATTGTCATATCCTCTGCCTCCTCCGACTCCTCCATTTTCCTCCCTTATCTACAAAACCCAGGAATAAAACACACCCAAAAACCCGACCAAGATTATGATAATCTCGAAAACATAAACGACCCGATTGTCAAATTCTTTAAATCCCGAACCCCAGACCCAGACCCCACTCGAGAAGGCAGAATTACCCTCCAGAAGAATCGGAAAACTTCTTGGCACTTGGCCTCCACATTTGACGACCTCGAGTCTGATTCGGACGGTGAAAATCTTGAAATACACGCTCCTTGCAGTTCACAGACTTCGGAAAAAGCAGAAGGGGTTGTTGGGGAAGTATTGGGTATTGCGAAGACGTTACAGCAGAACGTCACGCTAGGAGAGGCACTGGAAAGATGTGATTTTGGGGGGAGAATTGGGGCAGAGGAGTGTGTGGAGGTGATAAAATTATTGGGTGAAGATGGTGATGTGATGGGTTGTTTGTATTTTCTCGAGTGGATGGGGATGAATGAGCCTTGTTTAGTTTCTCCTCGGGCATGTTCGGTTTTATTTCTTATTCTTGGGAGAGCAGGGAAGGGGGATGAGTTGTTTACAGTCTTCAAGAATTTACCTTTTGATCAAAACAAGAAATTTAGAGATGTCCATGTTTACAATGCTGCTCTTTCGGGGCTTTTGTTTTGTGGAAGGTATTGAATTTTGACTGTTTTGTGTTAGTTGAAATTGGTTGTTTGTAGTTTTAGTGATATCCAGCTGTTTTACAAATTGCGTTTCTTCACTCATTCTGTATTCTATAGCATCATCGATGTGTTACCTGCTCATAATGTTCACATATGTGTAGTCAATTCAAGAGAGCGTTAATGTGCATTTGATTTTGAACTTATTTAGGATGTAAAAATCAAAGCGTTTGTTTATGTACGGTTGATGATGCTTTCTATGGTGAGGTAATATGTTATGATATTATGTGCTGTCTTTTCAAAGGTATGAGGTCGCATGGAAAGTGTTTGAGTTGATGGAAACGAGTAACATCAGACCTGATTCTGTGACGTGTTCTATAATGATTACAATCATGAGGAAGGATGGTTGTAGTGCCAAAAATGCGTGGGAATTCTTTAAAAAGATGAATAGAAAGGGAGTCGAATGGAGTTTGGAAGTTATTGGGGCTCTTATCAAATCTTTCTGTGATGAGGGACTAAAGAAAGAAGCTCTTATAATCCAGTCCGAGATGGAGAAAAAGGGGATTTTGCCTAATGCTATTGTTTATAATACAATTATGGATGCATATAGTAAAGCAAACCAGGTTGAAGAGGCAGAAGGTCTTTTTGGTGAGATGAAGACAAAGGGCATTGCACCAACTGCTGCTACGTATAACATATTGATGGATGCCTATAGTAAAAGAATGCAACCCGAAATTGTTGATAGACTACTTCAGGAGATGGAAGCTAGTGGGCTAGAGCCAAATGTGAGGTCATATACGTGCCTGATTAGCGCTTATGGGAAGAAAATGAGCGACATGGCCGCGGATGCGTTTTTGAGGATGAAGAAAATTGGTATAAAGCCCACCTCTCATTCTTATACTGCCCTCATCCATGCCTATGCCGTAGATGGATGGCATGAGAAATCTTTGGTCTCTTTTGAGAATATGTTGAAGGAGGGAATAAAACCTTCTGTCGAGACGTATACTGCCCTGTTGGATGCGTTTAGACGTGCTGGAGACACTGACACTCTGATGAAAATTTGGAAGATGATGATTAAGGATAAAGTGGAAGGGACGCGAGTTACTTTTAACACTCTTCTTGATGGATTTGCTAAGCAAGGTCGTTATGTTGAAGCAAGAGATGTGATATGTGAGTTTAGAAAGCTTGGTTTTGAACCAACTGTGTTGACCTATAACATGCTGATAAATGCATATGCAAGGGGAATGCAAGAGTCAAAGTTACCACAGCTGTTGAAAGAGATGGCTGCTCTTAATCTGAAACCAGATTCTGTTACTTATTCCACCATGATATATGCCTATATGCGAGTCCGTGATTTCAAGAGGGCATTCTATTATCATAAACAGATGGTAAAAAATGGTCAAGTACCTGATGCCGAATCATATGAGAAGCTCAGGGCAATTCTGGATGTGAAAGCTAAGATAAAGAATAGGAAGGATAAGAGTGCTCTAATGGGTATTATAAAAAGCAGCATGGGCTTCCTGAAAGAGAAGAAAAGAGGGAAGAAGGATGAATTTTGGAAAAATAGAAAGAAGCGATCGAGAACTCCTGGCTCTGCTTAGGCTTCACGTTGATGATTTGTTCGATGATGGAAAGATGTATTTGCATGTGATAATGTTATGGAACTTGCATAACTTTTTACCGAGTGTCATAACACTACCAACTTCATCTTCGAAGATACATTGTATTCTTTTTGTATATTGAGAGATCAAACTTTGAAATCTTTTTTCAATTTTATAAAAAATAACCGTTTCGACTAACAGTTGAGTCAATAGTCTAGTTAACGTTAACTACCCACTACTATTACGGAATATGAACAAAAACAACAATACAAAAACATATCCACAAGAAAAGTAATACTGTTTGTTGATCATTACGCCAACATACAGCTAAAAAACGAATTGATCTTCTGAAATTTCGAAGTAACATAGTGGAAAGTCCAAGGAAAATCATTTCCCCGCAGCAGGAACATAATTCACTCTGCAATGACTGTATTTCATATCAAACAACCAGCAATTAGAAAGAGTTAGCCAAACGAACAGAGAAGCGTAGGATTAACCAAGAATTGTCAAAAATAACGACTACAAAGCATGACAACAAGCGTCAGAAGCCCATTCAACTCGAATAGAATTTCCCAGAACATGCCTTGCCATGGTGTCATCAGGAAACCAAAGAAAGATGACCTGAAATACTTTTCCAGGCAGGCAATCAGGTGTGAAATCCTGGCAATCATGGGACCTGTTGATGGTCGAAAATCGACTATTAATCCAGAGCGCGGCTCAGGAAGTCGCCAATATGTGACAAATGAAGCAGCATTCACTCCTAGATTTGAAATGTCCCCAGACTCGTGTTATGCTTCTTTTCACGTTATCTCATCACTTATTGTATACATGACCCTTTTTTCATTTCAGTACTACTTCATGTTAGAGGCAATGACTCAATATATTTTCCACTTTACAATCAGCATAAACAATTTTTGGTCGACCCTCTATGCTTCTCTAGTGAAAGTAATGTTCTTTTTCGGTCACCCTACTCTAGCATTAAAGGTATCAAAGACCTGTTTAGGGAACGAGCAGGGACTATTGCCTCACAACCCCGACCGGGCTAAGACCAGAAAAAAACAGCGTAAAATGACATTGGAAAAAGTGGAAAGAAGCTGCAGATTGATTGTTCAAGACATCTTGTGCACGATTGATGCACAGAGAATTGAGGATGTGTGTATCGGCGTAGGTGTTGCCATGGCATGGAGAGTGCTTTATGGACTGTTTTTCTACGTGGTTCATAGATTCTACTCCAAGAAAGACAGAGAATGACGTTTGGATATTTGGAGTTTGATGTTATCGTCACTTTAAGCTACAAATTCTACTTTATCTCCCTTTTCCTACTGAATGTGAGCATGCAATTCAGTGACAGGGTTTAGAAGAAAGTAAGGACACAGTGCTTAATGTCAATCTTCAAGTCTATCTTCCGGCCGGATACAAAAATTCGAGGTTAAGTAGCCATTTCCATGATTAATGTACATTTTCAACTTGTAATAAGTCAAATTAGCCGACTAGCTGTTGGCCATAACAAATACTCCTTCCAGTCCCGGCCTAAATTTTTAATTTTTTATCTATCCAATTGTATAGTCCAGTCAGGTGGCTTCTTTGCATTGTCTAAGAATGGTTTAACCAGTTTTGTTTTTTCAATCAATAAATACGTTTGAGTTTTCTCGACTGATTTTTTCTTTAAAAACACGCACGTGTTTGAGATTTTAATGAAAGCTATTTCAGCACATACCTCAGGACATTATTTAAGGTCAGTCTGGATTACAAATAACTAGGTCTGAATGTTATCCGGATTTTTATTTTTTGTTCTATTTTCCATTTTAGGAATTAACAACTACTTGCATTTGCCGAAATAGTACTAAATCACCCCCCATCCCATTATTTTTAAGAGTTCCCATCCCATTATTTTGTTCATCTTTTGAAGAGTCTCACATCTCATTATTTAACACCATTGTCAAGGAAAACTTATCATAAAAGAACAAGATTATTTATCGAAATGAAAGTTTTACAAAACAAATAATCGCCAAAGAAAGAAGTCAATTAGCCACCATTAAATACCAGTGAAAGTTCTAAATATCAAAAGAAGTAACATAGGGATAATTAAATGCTGCAACACAAAAAATAGACATAAACATAACGGATTATGTACAACCAGCAGTCATCTTCAAATATATGCCCAGATTATGCACCATCACTTCTCACGTCATTTCAGATGCTGTTTTATGGGAGCGATATATTCGAATCTGGAATAGATAACAGCTTATGTTCGTCAACAAAAACATTAGAAAAAACTCATTTGGATAATTTGAAGCGATACTAAAACCTTGGAGGTCTAGAATCAAGAATGATTTCCTAGCAATCTGAGGTTATCGTGACAAATAAAATGAAATTTAATAGAATAAAGAAACACGAAGCAGCATTGTTACTTGAGCAAATGCAAAGATGGCTCGCAAAATCCTAGCGTAATCAGTTCCAAGCATCTGAATGACAACGTCTGCCAGAAGGGTACCCCACATCCTAAGAAAGTCGAAAACAAATGAAAGAGATGAGACAGAAAAAAAAAATGTAAGCTGTATGATGAGATAATATCCTGAAGAACAATGAAGAAAAAAGAATTCCATAGAGCATGGTTGATACAATGGGCCAAGTAACTGAGCAATGCTTCTGATCCCCAAATATCGAGTGGCCGCAACTTTAAGTCCCTGCTAAGTGTGCTCAGTATGAGAAAACACAGCAATCAAACTTATTAAGCAACGGATGACGAACAAATTCTTTTTAACTAGGACATTAGATTTAGGAAAAAAACAAGTTAATTCAAATGTCATAGTATTATGCCATGTCTTAAAAAGAGCCACCAAGAAAGAAACGCACAGGTCTAATGGACCAAAATGAGAATTTATATTGAACAAAAATAGCACTTGGTCAACAATTTAAAAAGAGGGAAATGGAACACCTGTCTTGCAGCCAGTAACGCTGCTCCTGATTCAAGGTTAACAGCTGCCAATAGCCCGCCCTAAATGAAAAAACTAAACTTTAACATTCAGAACCTAAATCAAGGAAACCTATAACAATGGCATCCCAGCACTTATACAGGCAAACTAACAGAAAGAGCTCTTAATAAGAACCTTTTTGATGACTTCTTTCTTTATTTGATATTTAGCAGCTTCTGAAAATAATTTTCCAGATAATGTCCCTGCCAACTGCAATAGCATGGAGAACGCACGTGTTAAGATATAAACATATAAAAACAAATAAATGCATAGTCTCTTACCGATTCAACTATTTTCTCCACAGTAAGCATCCCACCACTCTGAAGACTAAAATGAGTAAATATATAAAACACAAAAATAAAAGATAAAAATGGAAACTATGAAACCTTTAATATCAACGAGCGAAGCTCTGTTGCTCCTATTCCTAGAGCTGCAAGCTGCTGCAACTTCCATTGGTTGAGTCCCATTTCTAGATTATTTGATCCATCAGAATTCGTTGAGCTACCATTTGTGCTAGGAAAACTTCCCTGTCCTTCACTATGGGAAAGCAAGGACATAAAAATCTTAGAACTTGGGATTTCAATCACAAGCAGACAGATAATTTCCACAAAATGTTTATATCTTTAGTTGGACATGAATTAGATAACGTTGCAGCCAAACTGATCTAGCACATTCCTATCAAAATTTTGAAACAGGAGAACAAGGAATGGTGCAAAAATTTTAAGGGAGTGCCAGAACTCATCAGGACAAGAACTATTGGGAAGAACTAGGGAAAAGGGGCATGGCACGTAAGGCATGAAGAAGGAAGACAGTGATGCTGGTAACCAAGCACAACAAGCTAATTCTTCTCCAATATAGATATTGAAGCAGGAGTTTCTAGCGTCATGCACATTAGGATGAAAATGGGAGCAAATAAGTTTTGTCAATGTAACACCAATTCTAATCTCTGTTCCCATATAAAAAAACTGTTGAATGTTGCAAAATGACTGGCTTCATCTCACTCTTTGCACAGATAAAAGTTACAAATAGAAAAATGGATCAATCAATTCAGACAAAAGTACACACGAAATAGATAACGTAGTGTAGTGAAAATTTCAAACAGAACAGAGGGACAAAGAGGTATCAAGATTGGATTACCAAAATATCAACATGACAAAAGCTACAACTAAAATTACCCATAATGCTACAATAAAATTAACCATAATGCTACCAAAAGCAGAGTGAAAGAGAGTCCATGTATTTACATAATTTAAGGACTAAAAACATAAAACCAGGTTAATGACAAGGCTAGAGAGCAAACTCTGGTATGAATATGAGATTCTCTCAGTTACTTGAAAAAGAAACGAATATCAGAGGTCTATTCCTTACAGGCTTGCCCAAAATAAAAGGTTGTCGAAAGCCGTAAAGATTAACGGATACAGTTAGACTTTTCCAATTAAGATAGGTTTACAATTATCCAAATGAGGTCAATGTGTTAACTACTTCGACTTTCAAATCAAAAATTCTGTATAGAATAAAACCCATGAAACAGAATAACCATATATTGACCATTTAACGTACATTGAGTCACTGAATGCGCAAAAAATTAATCCACAAGAACATGCACTAAAGATCGAGATTGGATACTATACTGTTAGGACAAAAAGAGAAAAAGTGTAACCTTGAGTATTCTTGCAAGAGGTGAAGAAAAATTTCAACTTCTAGGTCTTCAGCCAATAATTTGGTTGAGCAAGGTAACTTTAATCTTTTCCTCACTTCAAGCAACACGTTTCTGTAAGATGGTCTCCAACCCCTTGTCATCAAATAAAACCAACCCGGTCATAATTCAGCTCTAGAATCATAAATGTTAAATTTAAATAATATTATTCACAGATAATGCTGCCCAGCTCTAACCATAAGCTTTGTCCTCTTGAAGTGTAATAAACAAAGAGCTTTGCATTCAATATGTTTCCTAAAGGGTTTTAGACATGATTAATGGAAGGTATTGATTCCTTTCCAAAATACCGGCACTAACAAAATGAGAAAGTGCTCCTTCTGAACTCACATTCTACATCAAAGGGGTATGAGGGAAAAGTCAAACTTTCGATGGAATAAAAAAGATTGACTGTCAAGAGAAAATGGTTCAGTTCAACTCCTCAGAAATACTTTGTCCATCATATTATTTGTTTGTTAATATGAGTGATCAATCGACTTGATGGAAATAGTTTTATGAGTATCTCATCATAATATTGGGTTGATGCTACAGAACCGAATGACCACAAATACTGTAGTAAAAGAATAGAAGAGTGATGGATCACGAGTAAGCTCATTAGAGGAAAATCAAGGTCCATTCAGAAAGATTTTAATGTTTGCGGTTACTGGGAAAGGCTACTCCTAGTATGAAATACGAAATAAATGGATGCAATCAAATGTCTAATGAGTTTAGCCAGGCACTACACCAGCTAAAACAATATTATGATTGATTGCAATATTTTGATCAACAAGGAAAGATATCCAAACTCCATTATCATAACTGCCTGCAATTTTTCCCTGTTCTCAAATTATGATGCGATGCATAAAAAATTAACAACCAGATACCAGATTTTGTACAACCTCAAGGTTGACCTTGCATCAGCTGCAAGAAACAAAAACCTGTCCTCGAGCATTGAAATAAAATTGTCCCTTTCATCTGGGTCTTCACCAATCATAAAATAGTCAACCTCACTTTTTTTTGTGATTGATTTCAGCAAAGGACTGAAATAACTGAAATGCAACACACAAAGGACAAGAGATAGAACAATGTAAGTGCAATTCTCTAACAGCCATTTTTTGGTAAATTAGTAATGTACAAGCTACAATAGCATAAAATAATGTCACAAGGCATGTCCAAAGAAAGACAATCGATGGAACCATAAGGTACAACAAAATTATGTGACCATTATAAGTCTCCCAAATAGAATGTACCACATGCTAACATACTGAAATTTCGACTTACTCTAAGGAAAAACGTTGATAAGGAAAACCAAAGTCTAATTCTTGTTAAGTTAAGATCTTTAGTCCAAGAACATTACTGAGATTTGAACAGAATCTCCAAACACCCTGACCATAACCCATTCGTCAGTGAGAGGCAAAGTATCAGAGATAATCAATCACCTGGGTCCAAACAAAATTCTTTCAACTTCATATAACTCAGAATCAGTGGCAAGTTCAAGCACATAACGAAGGTCCGGATCGTAACCATTGCTTCCACTAAATTCTGTCAGCAAATAAATGAGACGCAAAAGATAACTCAACCCGGAAGATTATTCTTTACAAGACAATTGAGATTCTTAGCAGAACTATAAAAATTCGCAACCCGTGGAGTGTGTTGAAATTGCAGCATGAGAACGCCTTAACAAGATTCTTAAAGTTGGCCCACGATCAGTATCACTCCTAAATGACTTTACGAATAACTGATAAAAATAACATCAAATCAATATGAACAGAAATCGAGTGCAGTGTGTTCGCACTCAGGAAAGATGCAGGAAAAAACATTAGCTGAAGGGCTTACTGGCAAGGTGAGAGTGGAAGAAGGGTTGTGGTGGAGAGCGAGTAGGGAGTGGCAGGTAGGCGAAACGGAAGAGAGTGGTGGTGCAGTGGCCGCCGTGGGCAGCGCAGACATTGCCGGCGCTTTCAACATCACCACTCCCTCAGTCGGGGGAGGGGTGGCAGAGAGCAACGGATGTCCATCTTAAAAGACTTTATACGTCGTTTATTTTGTGGTTGTATTTCTTTGACATCAAAATGGTATCTTTAGTGAGCTAAAAAAAAAAAAAAAAAGAAACAAAGAAAGAAAAAAAGAGCAGAGTATCTTATTATTTTCCTTTCCCTTTTTCTTCTTCTTCTTCTTCTGTTTTTTTTTGCCCTTTTCGTTTTGATCTGTTTTACTATACAACCATAAAAAATTACGAGGCCACTCCACATTAATCTGTCAAAATAATCTCATTTTGTATCTAAAGTAGTTTTACTATTTTAAAATTAATGGCATTTTAATAAAAAATTGTTCAAAACATAGTAAAAATATATTAGATAAAAAAGTTTATTTACAAATCAAAGTTTCATCAATAGATAGAATATTACATATAATTGAATGTACATATTTACATACAAAAACTAGACGGATCAATTTTGTGAGTTCGACGAGCATTAATGGAAAAATCTTACTCAACATACATTGTATCCAAAAAAGCAACATAAAACTAGTTCACACTCGAGTCCTTAAAAAATTATAATATCGAAGAACTGTTATAAATTTAAAGAAACATTAATAAATTAAATGAAATAATTATCTTGATAATAACCTTGATTGCTCCTTAATTGCTTCAAATGAAGTCTTGATTTTATGTTAATAGGAAATTATTATTTCTCTATAATTTCCTTGATTTAGAGAGAATAGGGAGAGAACTTGTATAAATTTGTGTGTATTTATAATGAAGATTATAAGCCTGTTTATAGGCAAATGAAATGATTAAAATAATATAAAGTCCTAATCACTTATTGAATAATTAGACCTCCAAATTTGATAATTTGTAGACACCCAAAATTGACAAAATGTAGACATCCAAATTTGATTTCATAATACTCCCCCTTTTGGATGTTCTTATTATGTGTTTTGATACTGACTCGTTAAAAACCTTACTAGAAAAAACCCAGTGGGATAAAAACCATAGTAAGGGAAAAAGAGTGTAGTCACGTAAACTCCCCCTCATGTTGGCACAACTGAATCTTCACATATTTCGTAGGTGGCGCATCCCAATATTGTATATGTGCTTTCTGAACACTGTCGTAGGAAGTGCCTTCGTGAAAAGATCTGACGAATTTTCACTTGATTGAATGTAACGAATATCAATATCGTTATTCTTCACAAGTTCTTGAGTGAATTCGAAGAACTTAGGGGGGATATGCTTAGTTCTGTCGCTTTTGATGTATCCTTATTTCATTTGAGCAACACATGCAGCATTATCTTCGTACAGTGTCACAGGCTTCTTGTCAGATGGTAAACCACTCATGACTTGTATATGGTCTGTTATGGATTTTAGCCATACACATTCACGGCTTGCCTCATGTAGTGCAATAATCTCAGCGTGATTTGATGAAGTTGCTACAAGAGTTTGTTTCTGTGAACGCCAAGAAATTGCAGTGCCTCCATGAGTAAATACATATCCAGTTTGAGCTTTAGTTCTGTTCGCTTTTTGATGTATTCCTTATTTTCATTTGAGCAACACATGCAGCATTTACTTTCGTACAGTGTCACAGGCTTTCTGTCAGATGGTAAACCACTCATGACTTCGTATATGGTCTGTTATGGATTTTTAGCCATACACATCACGGCTGCCTCATGTAGTGCAATAATCTCAGCGTGATTTGATGAAGTTGCTACAAGAGTTTGTTTCTGTGAACGCCAAGAAATTGCAGTGCCTCCATGAGTAAATACATATCCAGTTTGAGATCGTGCCTTATGTGGATCAGATAGGTATCCGGCATCAGCAAAACCAACAATAATTTTATTGGTATCTTTTGAATATAAAAGTCTCAAATCTGTAGTTCCTCGTAGATAACGGAATATATGCTTAATTCCGTTCCAGTGCCTCTTTGTCGGGCATGAGCTGAATCTTGCCAATAAATTTATTGTAAAAGATATATCAGGCCTAGTACAATTTGCAAGATACATAAGAGCACCAATAGCACTTAGATATGGTACTTCTGGACCAAGAATAACTTCATTTTCCTCACATGGACGGAATGGATCCTTTTCAATGTTCAATTATCTAACAACCATTTGAGTACTTAAAGGATTTGCTTTATCCATATTAAAACGTTTAAGGACCTTTTCTGTATAATTTGATTGGTGAACAAATATTCCACCTTCTTTGTGCTCAATTTGTAAACCAAGACAATACTTGGTTTTTCCAAGGTCCTTCATTTCAAATTCTTCCTTTAAATACATCACAACATCTTGGATTTCTTTGTTCGTACCAATGATGTTTAAATCATCAACATATATAGCAATAATTACGCATCCAGATGTTGTTTTCTTAATGAAAACACAAGGGCATATTGGATTGTTTACATATCCCTTTTTTATCAAGTGCTCACTCAATCGATTATACCACATTCGACCGGATTGTTTCAACCCATATAATGATCTTTGTAATTTACAGAATAACATTCTTTGGGTTTTGAACTTTGTGCTTCAGGCATCTTAAATCCTTCAGGGATTTTCATATATATATCACTATCAATCGATCCATATAAGTAAGCCGTAACAACATCCATAAGACGCATTTCAAAATTTTCAGACACCGCCAAACTAATTAAAAATCGAAACGTAATTGCATCCATAACCGGAGAATACGTTTCTTCGTAATCAATTCCAGGCCTTTGAGAAAAACCTTGTGCAACAAGTCGAGCTTTATATCTCACTATTTCGTTTTTCTCATTTCGTTTTCGAACGAAAACCCATTTGTATCCAACAGGTTTACACCTTCAGGTGTAAGGACTATAGGTCCAAAAACATTACGTTTATTTAATGAATCTAATTCCACCTGGATGGTGTCTTTCCATTTTATCCAGTCCTGCCGATTTTTACATTCACCAAAAGATTTTGGCTCATGATCTTCATTCTCATTTATGATGTCAAATGCCACATTGTAAGAAAATATATCATCAATGTCTTTCATATCATTTCGGTTCCATATTTCTCCAGTATTAATATAATTGATAGAGATTTCATTATTCTCATCATTTTGTGGTTTCAACAGAACATTTTCATCATCATGTGTTTCTGTTGGAACATCATTCACGATTTTATGATCATCGTGTTTCTCTATGCTTTTTCTTTTTCGAGGATTTTTATCCTTGGAACCGATTGGCCTTCCACGCTTCAGGCGTGTTATGACATCATGAACATCTTTGTTCTCAATTTGTTTCTTCGGAATTTCAATTCGAGCAGGAGCATTTATAGCATGTATATGTGATTTAGTTACTCCTTTTGTGTCTACAAATGCATCTGGCATTTGATTTGCTATTCGTTGCAAATGCACAATTTGTTGTACTTTTTCATCACATTGTTTATTTCTAGGATCCAAATATAACAATGATGGTACATACCACGTAATCTCTTTTTCGATATGTTTCTTTTCTCCCCCTAACATTGGGAAGGTATTCTCATCAAAATGACAATCAGCAAAACGTGCGGTGAACACGTCGCCTGTCTGAGGTTCAAGATGTCGAACGATTGAGGGACTGTCATAACTAACATAAATTCCCATCTTTCTTTGAGGTCCCATTTTTGTTCGTTGAGGCGGTGCAATAGGTACATATACCGCGCATCCAAAAATTCTGAGATGAGAAATATCTGGTTCTTTACCAAATGCAAGCTGCAATGGTGAGTATTTATGATACGCACTTGGTCTGATGCGAATTAATGCAGCAGCATGTAAAATTGCATGTCCCCATATAGAGATAGGGAGTTTCGTTTTAATAATCATTGGTCTAGGAATCAGTTGCAGACGTTTAATCAATGATTCAGCTAAACCATTTTGTGTATGTATATGAGCAACAGGATGCTCAAACAGTAATTCCAACTGACATGCAATAATCATTGAAAGTTTTTGAAGTAAATTCACCAGCATTATCGAGTCTAATATTCTTGATTGTATAATCAGGAAATTGAGCTCGTAATTTTATTATTTGGACAAGTAATCTTGCAAATGCCACATTTCGAGTTGATAATAAACATACATGTGACCATCTGCTGGAGGCATCTATCAATACCATAAAGTATCGAATTGGTCCACATGATGGATGGATTGGTCCACATATATCACCCTGAATACGTTCAAGAAACATTGGTGATTCAGTTTTTATCTTGGCTGGTGATGGCCTTATAATAAGTTTTCCAAGAGAACATGATTTACATTGAAACTTATTATCTTGAAAGATCTTCTGGTCTTTCAGCGGATGGCCATGTATACTTTCTATAATTCTTCGCATCATTATTGAACCAGGATGTCCTAATCGATCGTGCCAAGTAATTAACATTGGCAAATTTTGAACTACCATGTTTGATTCGATTGGTCTTATATGCGTATAATGCAATCCAGTAGGGAGCATTGGTAGTTTTTCAACTACACATTTCTTTCCAGATTTATATGTGATAAGACACATATATTTTTTATTTCCTTCAGTCATTGACTGAGTATCATACCCATGGGAATATATATCATTAAAACTCAACAAATTCCTTTTTGATTGTGGTGAAAATAGAGCATCAGTTATCATAAATTTTGTACCATTAGGTAACAAAAACTGAGCTTTACCACATCCTTCAATCAAGTCTACGGACCTGATATCGTATTTACCATTGTCTTTGTTGGTTTTATTTTCAAGAAATATCTTTTATCTCGGAGAATATTATGAGTTGTACCACTATCAGGTATGCAAACTTCCATGGGATTATTTGCTTGTATAGCTTTGTTCCTAACACGTTCAGATTAGACAATAAAACATAATTTAACAGATGCAATTAGAAAATATAAAACATACAATACATTTCATTATAAAAATTTGAAAATTGTTACAACATACAATACATATCATAAAAATATCCGAAATTGTTACATTCACATTGTAATTACTTCAATAACCCCTCTAAAAAGGAAACCACGAACCATCCACAGAAAAGGCAGCATGAGAACACGAGTATGGATGACCATCACTCAAAAAGATTTGAAAGCTCTTGTTTTAGATGCGGCACTCAAGGTCATTGGTCTCGTATTTGTCGAGCACCGGAGCATCTTTGTAAGCTCTATAAAGAATCATTAAAGGGCAAAGAAAAAGAGACCAATTTCACTGAACACGAAAAGGAGACAAATTTCAGTGAACATAATAACCGCAATGATCACTTGAGTGATTCAACTCATTTCGATGCTGCAGATTTTCTCATCGATTTCTCTGAAAATGATCAGTTCAACGGTGGAATGTAAATGTAACAATTTCGGATATTTTTATGATGATATGTATTGTATGTTGTAACAATTTTCAAATATTTTATAATGATATGTATTGTATGTTTTATATTTTATAATTGCATCTGTTAAATTATGTTTTATTGTCTAATCTGAACATGTTAGATACAAGCAAATAATCCCATGGAAGTTTGCATACCTGATAGTGGTACAACTCATACTATTCTCCGAGATAAAAGATATTTCTTGGAAATAAAACCAACAAAGACAATGGTAAATACGATATCAGGTCCTGTAGACTTGATTGAAGGATGTGGTAAAGCTCAGTTTTTGTTACCTAATGGTACAAAATTTATGATAACTGATGCTCTATTTTCACCACAATCGAAAAGGAATTTGTTGAGTTTTAATGATATATATTCTCATGGGTATGATACTCAGTCAATGACTGAAGGAAATAAAAAATATATGTGTCTTATCACATATAAATCTGGAAAGAAATGTGTAGTTGAAAAACTACCAATGCTCCCTACTGGATTGCATTATACGCATATAAGACCAATCGAATCAAACATGGTAGTTCAAAAATTTGCCAATGTTAACTACTTGGCACGATCGATTGGGACATCCTGGTTCAATAATGATGCGAAGAATTATAGAAAGTACACATGGCCATCCGCTGAAAGACCAGAAGATCTTTCAAGATAATAAGTTTCAATGTAAAGCATGTTCTCTTGGAAAACTTATTATAAGGTCATCACCAGTCAAGATAAAAACTGAAACTTAATTTAATGTTAATAGGAAATTATTATTTCTCTATAATTTCCTTAATTTAGAGAGAAGAGAATTGAGAGAAAACTTGTATATTTTTGTGTGTCTTTACAATGAAGATTACAAGCTATTTATAGGCAAATGAAATGATTAAAATAATATAAAGTCCTAATCACTTATTGAATAATTAGACCTCCAAATTTGACAATTTGTAGACACCCAAAATTGACAAATTGTAGACATCCAAATTTGATTTCATAATGAGAACTATTTTCTTGTAAAAAGTAAGAAATATATAAATAGTAAACTACAAAATTGATTGCCGTTAGGCAACTCAAGTTCGTGACACTATGAACAAGAATACAAGTAAACACAAATTGATAAAAAAATTTACACAGATAGGCGACTTTAATACATCTTCTTCCAAGTGTAGCTAACACAACTCACATTGGGTCAATGATGAACGAAATAATGACATGCTGCAGCATTCATATCAAAGAATTCATTACACATAACAATAGATCAACTAGAAACAACAAACTACTGTAATGCAAATGGAAACTGCTGGTCCAAAAATCACAAACCGGCAGACCAATCAAGACAGTATGGCCGTGCAGAATCACAAGCCGGCAGAGACAAGGCCGTGCAAAGTAACGATACCAATTAAGACATTATGATCACTGAGTACGGGCAAGAACTGCACCGGTGATGGGGGAGACTCCATCTTCTGCATTGCTACCACTGCCATCGCATCCGGGCCGATTGTCCTCGGGTTCCTGTAACAGCGAGGAAAGATGGTAATTCCATTCACGATAGATACACAGTAGAAATGTTCATAGGATGTATGAAATCCAATGTTCAAATGCATGGATCTTGATTTATAAGAATTAAAACCTTTTTTATCTACTAAAGTTTTTTATGATACCAATTCTAGGTTGATTGTCACCAAATCAAAACTACTTCTTCTAGACTCGTAGGGTAACATAAGATAAAGTCGTTGGTAATAACGAGAACATTGAAGGGTGTGAACAAATGGATCTTCTTATGCATGTAGTTTATGCACCCCAACTATTATGATACAAGATAAAATAGGAATCACAATGTGAAAAACTGTTTCACCTGTTGCACATCTCTCCCACTGTGAGTTTGAAGATTCCCTCACCGCTGGCTTTCAATGTGCGACGCAGATCTCCATCAGTAAACGTACCAAGCAGATGGTGATCATCATCTATAACAAGGAGACATCCACAACCTTTGCTGCTAAGCTCAACCAGCTGATCCATTATCAGATCCCCTTCTCTGCATATCGGGAGCTCTTCCCTCTTCTTCATAAGATCCTTCACCTACAATGCAAAGTGAGCAATTTAAAAAGATAACAAAAACAAAATGACGTGTCTAAAATCTTTAGAATGATTATGAAACAACACACACTCATTTACAAATTATATATAAAACATAAGCTTCATCAATCCTACTCTAGAATATCCTATCTCCTCAAGAAAGCCCATGTGCAGCTCCATCCAGATTACATAAGGATCACGACATATCCCCAGATAACTCGGTCCAAGTTACCTTCATTTCACAAGATCAAGCAAAAACAACCAAGAAACAGCTCATAGCATATCACGATTGGATTTAGATTGAAAGATCATTTTTTTGAAAACATAAATCTTGTCGGTTAGGTGAGATTAAAGAATTGGAATTTAGGCATTTTATAAAAGACATGAAATAGAAAGAGACATTGATTTTTAACTGTGTACAACCGCGAAACTTAAAGATAGTTTAAATATACTGCAGTTGACAAATCATTTTCCAATCAATTAATTCTGTTTCAAAGCCAACCTCTCCACCGACAATTTTTCTTCCATCCAATCTACTTTCAACAGAACAGCTCCACATCCACAATAAAAAAAAGAAAAAGATAACAAGTTAAATTCACCTTGAAAATTAACGTCTTCCCGATTCTTCCAGCAGGATGATTTGCCGCATACTCTTCTTTACTCAAATTCCTGGCTCCCATCAAGGCAATCGCAACGGTATCCCCAAAAACCATCTGGATAGCCGTGGATGTGACGGGCGCTAGATCGAACGGGCACAATTCACGCTGCAGAGGCAAATGGACGTTCAGATCACACAATCCCACGAGCCCATTTGGCGTCACCGACGTAACAGATATCAAGTACACCCCCTTGGCCTTAACGCAAGGCACGAGCCTCAACAACTCCTCAGAATTCCCGCTCTTGCTGAAGAGAACCAACAAATCTTGGGAGGACAAAATGCCGATATCTCCGTGAAGCGCGTCCACGGGGGATAAAAACCCGGATCTAATCCCGAGAGAGATCAACGTCTGCGAGATCTTCTGGGCAACAAAGCCGGATTTCCCAACCCCGGAGAAGAAAATGGTGCCTTTGGAATCGAGAAGAGCTTGCGTGAAGGCGAGGGTTTGGGATAGATCGAGGTTTTGAAAGAAATGGTTGAGGTAATTTTGCTGGGATTTGAAGAGGCTAAGCAAACGGGCTTTGTCTAATGTGGTTAACTTCTCTGTGTTGTGTTCTTCAAGGTTGGAAAATGGCGGAGAAAGAGACCCCATTTTTTCGCACTCTGCGCTTAGCTTAGATTGGAGAAGAGAGCTTAGATTTGCTAGGCTTTTCGCGGGAGTTAGTTAAGTTTTTTAATTAATTGAATATGTATACTATCAAAATTCAAGAAAGTAAAGATAGAAATAAATAATACAAATACTGAGAAAATAATTTCTTAAGTGTAAATATTAAAATTGATGTATTAATTTAGGTTGGAGTCTTGGAAACTTGTTTTTGTTGGAGTAGAAAATAACATTATACTATTTTGATGAAAAAATGTATATATTATAATACAATTGCATTTATGAGAGATGATGAAGTAGCTGATGTGTCGGTATATTAGAATCTGTAAGACTAACAAAAGTATAGCGAGTTCAGACTTTAGGATTTCTAATCCTATGTCTATATTTTCCAAGCCATAATTATGCACATAAAGCAATATGTCAAAAAATATAAAACCAAGAAAGTCAGTGAGAACTAAAAGTAAAACTATAATATTATCTTAAACTTTTGGCTAGAACTCATATAAGTTCGTACTACAAAGCCATTCTATCAAACTAGAAGCGAATAATTGCTTATTATAATTTCTTGCAAACATTCCCAAAATTGGTTTTGCATCGTGAATACTTTAACGAATCAATATAATACATTGAGTAGAAAATTGAATCATCAATATTTTTGGTTTAAATAAAAATCACTCCAATAATTATTCATATCAGAACAAACATGAATTGATCTCAGGGGCGAAACCAATTGGAGTAAGGCCCAGACTGATTACTCAAAGCCTATATATTATAATATATACATAATTTCATGTCAAAAAAAAAATAAATATATACTCCAGCCCCCCAACCCCCTGCCCTGGTTTCGCCCATTTGATCTTATACAAAATATCGTAATTCACAATTGCATATGTTATCATTTCTTGTATCCACTCTATCTTCTTGGGTAGATAATCGATCGTCGCTCTCGTGGCATTGGCCTGACCATAACATCAAGAGACATGGATATATGAAATGGAAAACATATTTTTTCATTTATTGTATATGCTCAAGAGAAACTAATTCACAGCTGCATATGTTATCATTTCTCGTATCCAAGAGACATGAATATATGAAATGGAAAACATATTTTTTCATTTTTTGTATATGCTCAAGAGAAACATATACATAACCATTTTGTTCGTACCAATGATGTTTAAATCATCAACATATATAGCAATAATTACGCATCCAGATGTTGTTTTCTTAATGAAAACACAAGGGCATATTGGATTGTTTACATATCCCTTTTTTATCAAGTGCTCACTCAATCGATTATACCACATTCGACCGGATTGTTTCAACCCATATAATGATCTTTGTAATTTTACAGAATAACATTCTTTGGGTTTTGAACTTTGTGCTTCAGGCATCTTAAATCCTTCAGGAATTTTCATATATATATCATTATCAATCGATCCATATAAGTAAGCCGTAACAACTTCCATAAGACGCATTTCAAAATTTTCAGACACCTCCAAACTAATTAAATACCGAAATGTAATTGCATCCATAATTGGAGAATACGTTTCTTCGTAATCAATTCCAGGCCTTTGAGAAAAACCTTGTGCAACAAGCCGAGCTTTATATCTCAATATTTCGTTTTTCTCATTTCGTTTTCGAACGAAAACCCATTTGTATCCAACAGGTTTTACACCTTCAGGTGTCAGGACTATAGGTCCAAAAACATTACGTTTATTTAACGAATCTAACACACCTGGATGGCGTCTTTCCATTTTATCCAGTCCTGCCGATTTTTACATTCACCAAAAGATTTTGGCTCATGATCTTCATTCTCATTTATGATGTCAAATGCCACATTGTAAGAAAATATATCATCAATGTCTTTCATATAATTTCGGTTCCATATTTCTCCAGTATTAATATAATTGATAGAGATTTCATGATTCTCATCATTTTGTGGTTTCAACAGAACATTTTCATCATCATGTTCATCATCATGTGTGTCTGCTGGAACATCATTCACGATTTTATGATCATCGTGTTTCTCTATACATTTTCCTTTTCGAGGATTTTTATCCTTGGAACCGATTGGCCTTCCACGCTTCAGGCGTGTTATGACATCATGAACATCTTTGTTCTCAATTTGTTTCTTCGGAATTTCAATTCGAGCAGGAGCATTTATAGCATGTATATGTGATTTAGTTACTCCTTTTGTGTCTACAAATGCATCTGACATTTGATTAGCTATTTGTTGTAAATGCACAATTTGCTGTACTTCTTCATCACATTGTTTATTTCTAGGATCCAAATATAACAATGATGGTACATACCACGTAATCTCTTTTTCGATATGTTTCTTTTCTCCCCCTAACATTGGGAAGGTATTCTCATCAAAATGACAATCAGCAAAACGTGCGGTGAACACGTCGCCTGTCTGAGGTTCAAGATATCGAATGATTGAGGGACTATCATAGCCAACATAAATTCCCATCTTTCTTTGAGGTCCCATTTTTGTTCGATGAGGCGGTGCAATAGGTACATATACCGCGCATCCAAAAATTCTGAGATGAGAAATATCTGGTTCTTTACCAAATGCAAGCTGCAATGGTGAGTATTTATGATACGAACTTGGTCTGATGCGAATTAATGCAGCAGCATGTAAAATTGCATGTCCCCATATAGAGATAGGGAGCTTCGTTTTCATAATCATTGGTCTAGCAATCAGTTGTAGACGTTTAATCAATGATTCAGCTAAACCATTTTGTGTATGTACATGAGCAACAGGATGCTCAACAGTAATTCCCACCGACATGCAATAATCATTGAAAGTTTTCGAAGTAAATTCACCAGCATTATCGAGTCTAATATTCTTGATTGTATAATCAGGAAATTGAGCTCGTAATTTTATTATTTGGGCAAGTAATCTTGCAAATGCCACATTTCGAGTTGATAATAAACATACATGTGACCATCTGCTGGAGGCATCTATCAATACCATAAAGTATCGAAATGGTCCACATATATCACCCTGAATACGTTCAAGAAACATTGGTGATTCAGTTTTTATCTTGGCTGGTGATGGCCTTATAATAAGTTTTCCAAGAGAACATGATTTACATTGAAACTTATTATCTCGAAAGATCTTCTGGTCTTTCAGCGGATGGCCATGTGTACTTCCTATAATTCTTCGCATCATTATTGAACCAGGATATCCCAATCGATCGTGTTTCCTTCAGTCATTGACTGAGTATCATACCCATGAGAATATATATCATTAAAACTCAACAAATTCCTTTTCGATTGTGGTGAAAATAGAGCATCAGTTATCATAAATTTTGTACCATTAGGTAACAAAAACTGAGCTTTACCACATCCTTCAATCAAGTCTACAGGACCTGATATCGTATTTACCATTGTCTTTGTTGGTTTTATTTCCAATAAATATCTTTTATCTCGGAGAATAGTATGAGTTGTACCACTATCAGGTATGCAAACTTCCATGGGATTATTTGCTTGTATAGCTTTGTTCCTAACATGTTCAGATTAGATAATAAAATATAATTTAACAGATGCAATTAGAAAATATAAAACATACAATACATTTCATTATAAAAATTTGAAAATTGTTACAACATACAATACATATAATTATAAAAATATCCGAATTGTTACATTTACATTCCACCGTTGAACTGATCATTTTCTGAGAAATCAATGAGAAAATCTGCAGCATCGAAATGAGTTGAATCACTCAAGTGATCATTGCGGTTATTATGTTCACTGAAATTTGTTTCCTTTTCGTGTTCAGTGAAATTGGTATCTTTTTCTTTTCCCTTTAATGATTCTTTATAGAGCTTACAAAGATGCTCCGGAGCTCGACAAATACGAGACCAATGACCTTGAGTGCCGCATCTAAAACAAGAGCTTTCAAATCTTTTTGAGTGATGGTCATTCATACTCGTGTTCTCATGCTGCCTTTTCTGTGGATGGTTCGTGGTTTCCTTTTTAGAGGGGTTATTGAAGTAACTACCTCTATTGTTTTCAAAACTACGGCCGCGTCCACGACCATAGTTATTTTTATAACCACGTCCACGACCCCGACCCCGACCTCTACCACGACCAAAATCTTGTCCACGACTTTGATTTTGGTTTCGTTCATTTTGAATTACGAACTTTACTTCAGGAAATGCCGTTGATCCAGTAGGTCGGGACTGATGATTTCTCATTAATAACTCGTTATTCTTTTCTGCCACAAGAAGACATGCGATGAGTTCAGAATATATCGCAAATCCACGCACTCTATACTGCTGTTGTAGAGTTATATTCGAAGCGTGGAAAGTGGAAAATATCTTTTCAAGCATTTCCGATTCTGTGACTTCATGTCCACAAAATTTCAGTTGCGAGACTATTCGGTACATTGCCGAATTATAATCGCTAACCTTCTTAAAGTCTTGGAATCTCAATGAATTCCATTCATCACGGGCAGTCGGAAGTATAACTCCCCTTATGTGTTCGAATCGTTCTTTTAAACCTTGCCATAAAGCCATGGGATTCTTTTCCGTGAGGTATTCACATTTCAATATCTCATCAAGATGTCGTCGTAAGAATATCATGGCTTTTGCCTTTTCTTGTGACGACGATGCATTATTTTTTATTGTGTCACTTAACCCCAACGATTCAAGATGCATCTCGACATCGAGGGTCCATGGCATATAATTCTTTCCAGTGATATCCAGAGCAACAAATTCAAGCTTTGCCAAGTTCGACATGGTGGTGCTTTGTAACAAAATACATTTTATTAGTCAAAATTCATTAGCATAACAATGAAAAATAATGGATAAACGATCAATACAAGCATGGTTAGAAACAACGAAAAGATGCGAGGCGGATACTCGCTAGTAAATACAAGCCAAGTAAGTATAATGATCAAAATACTTGAAACAATTTTTCCTAGACGAATCATCTTCTTCCTCATGCCTTTTGTAATTCAAAAAAATAAATTTGTCGAGAAGAATTTGATGGAGAATAACAATAGAGGGATGCATGAACGTTTTAGAAAACATCATATTTATAGAATAAAATCTAGCCGTTTAATACCCGTTACGAGTCATTAATATTTATCCATTTAATGATCGTTTATTTTTGAAAAAATAAATACAATAATTTTATTTAACACTTATGGTTATATGTAATGCATATAATCGTAATCACAGTTAAATAATTTTGTATATCACATCACATTATTATTTTGAGGTGGCATAGCCTCCTTTATATAATAATATGATAAATTTGTAAATCATATCACGTTATTATAATTAGGTGTCAATGACTCCTTTTATATAATAACATGATATTATACAATGAAATATATAAAAACAATCGAGTGATCGTGCTGATAACGTGTTATAAATTTAAAGAAACATTAACAAACTAAATGAAATAATTACCTCGATAATAACATTGATTGCTCCTTAATTGCTTCAAATGAAGTCTTGATTTTATGTTAATAGGAAATTATTATTTCTCTATAATTTCCTTGATTTAGAGAGAAGATAATTGGGAGAGAATTTGTATAAATTTGGGTGTATTTACAATGAAGATTATAAGCGTATTTATAGGCAAATGAAATGATTAAAATAATATAAAGTCCTAATCACTTATTGAATAATTAGACCTCCAAATTTGACAATTTGTAGACACCCAAAATTGACAAATTGTAGACATCCAAATTTGATTTCATAATGAGAACTATTTTCTTGTAAAAAGTAAGAAATATATAAATAGTAAACTACAAAATTGATTGCCGTTAGGCAACTCAAGTTCGTGACACTATGAACAAGAATACAAGTAAACACAAATTGATAAAAAAATTTACACAGATAGGCGACTTTAATACATCTTCTTCCAAGTGTAGCTAACACAACTCACATTGGGTCAATGATGAACGAAATAATGACATGCTGCAGCATTCATATCAAAGAATTCATTACACATAACAATAGATCAACTAGAAACAACAAACTACTGTAATGCAAATGGAAACTGCTGGTCCAAAAATCACAAACCGGCAGACCAATCAAGACAGTATGGCCGTGCAGAATCACAAGCCGGCAGAGACAAGGCCGTGCAAAGTAACGATACCAATTAAGACATTATGATCACTGAGTACGGGCAAGAACTGCACCGGTGATGGGGGAGACTCCATCTTCTGCATTGCTACCACTGCCATCGCATCCGGGCCGATTGTCCTCGGGTTCCTGTAACAGCGAGGAAAGATGGTAATTCCATTCACGATAGATACACAGTAGAAATGTTCATAGGATGTATGAAATCCAATGTTCAAATGCATGGATCTTGATTTATAAGAATTAAAACCTTTTTTATCTACTAAAGTTTTTTATGATACCAATTCTAGGTTGATTGTCACCAAATCAAAACTACTTCTTCTAGACTCGTAGGGTAACATAAGATAAAGTCGTTGGTAATAACGAGAACATTGAAGGGTGTGAACAAATGGATCTTCTTATGCATGTAGTTTATGCACCCCAACTATTATGATACAAGATAAAATAGGAATCACAATGTGAAAAACTGTTTCACCTGTTGCACATCTCTCCCACTGTGAGTTTGAAGATTCCCTCACCGCTGGCTTTCAATGTGCGACGCAGATCTCCATCAGTAAACGTACCAAGCAGATGGTGATCATCATCTATAACAAGGAGACATCCACAACCTTTGCTGCTAAGCTCAACCAGCTGATCCATTATCAGATCCCCTTCTCTGCATATCGGGAGCTCTTCCCTCTTCTTCATAAGATCCTTCACCTACAATGCAAAGTGAGCAATTTAAAAAGATAACAAAAACAAAATGACGTGTCTAAAATCTTTAGAATGATTATGAAACAACACACACTCATTTACAAATTATATATAAAACATAAGCTTCATCAATCCTACTCTAGAATATCCTATCTCCTCAAGAAAGCCCATGTGCAGCTCCATCCAGATTACATAAGGATCACGACATATCCCCAGATAACTCGGTCCAAGTTACCTTCATTTCACAAGATCAAGCAAAAACAACCAAGAAACAGCTCATAGCATATCACGATTGGATTTAGATTGAAAGATCATTTTTTTGAAAACATAAATCTTGTCGGTTAGGTGAGATTAAAGAATTGGAATTTAGGCATTTTATAAAAGACATGAAATAGAAAGAGACATTGATTTTTAACTGTGTACAACCGCGAAACTTAAAGATAGTTTAAATATACTGCAGTTGACAAATCATTTTCCAATCAATTAATTCTGTTTCAAAGCCAACCTCTCCACCGACAATTTTTCTTCCATCCAATCTACTTTCAACAGAACAGCTCCACATCCACAATAAAAAAAGAAAAAGATAACAAGTTAAATTCACCTTGAAAATTAACGTCTTCCCGATTCTTCCAGCAGGATGATTTGCCGCATACTCTTCTTTACTCAAATTCCTGGCTCCCATCAAGGCAATCGCAACGGTATCCCCAAAAACCATCTGGATAGCCGTGGATGTGACGGGCGCTAGATCGAACGGGCACAATTCACGCTGCAGAGGCAAATGGACGTTCAGATCACACAATCCCACGAGCCCATTTGGCGTCACCGACGTAACAGATATCAAGTACACCCCCTTGGCCTTAACGCAAGGCACGAGCCTCAACAACTCCTCAGAATTCCCGCTCTTGCTGAAGAGAACCAACAAATCTTGGGAGGACAAAATGCCGATATCTCCGTGAAGCGCGTCCACGGGGGATAAAAACCCGGATCTAATCCCGAGAGAGATCAACGTCTGCGAGATCTTCTGGGCAACAAAGCCGGATTTCCCAACCCCGGAGAAGAAAATGGTGCCTTTGGAATCGAGAAGAGCTTGCGTGAAGGCGAGGGTTTGGGATAGATCGAGGTTTTGAAAGAAATGGTTGAGGTAATTTTGCTGGGATTTGAAGAGGCTAAGCAAACGGGCTTTGTCTAATGTGGTTAACTTCTCTGTGTTGTGTTCTTCAAGGTTGGAAAATGGCGGAGAAAGAGACCCCATTTTTTCGCACTCTGCGCTTAGCTTAGATTGGAGAAGAGAGCTTAGATTTGCTAGGCTTTTCGCGGGAGTTAGTTAAGTTTTTTAATTAATTGAATATGTATACTATCAAAATTCAAGAAAGTAAAGATAGAAATAAATAATACAAATACTGAGAAAATAATTTCTTAAGTGTAAATATTAAAATTGATGTATTAATTTAGGTTGGAGTCTTGGAAACTTGTTTTTTGTTGGAGTAGAAAATAACATTATACTATTTTGATGAAAAAATGTATATATTATAATACAATTGCATTTATGAGAGATGATGAAGTAGCTGATGTGTCGGTATATTAGAATCTGTAAGACTAACAAAAGTATAGCGAGTTCAGACTTTAGGATTTCTAATCCTATGTCTATATTTTCCAAGCCATAATTATGCACATAAAGCAATATGTCAAAAAATATAAAACCAAGAAAGTCAGTGAGAACTAAAAGTAAAACTATAATATTATCTTAAACTTTTGGCTAGAACTCATATAAGTTCGTACTACAAAGCCATTCTATCAAACTAGAAGCGAATAATTGCTTATTATAATTTCTTGCAAACATTCCCAAAATTGGTTTTGCATCGTGAATACTTTAACGAATCAATATAATACATTGAGTAGAAAATTGAATCATCAATATTTTTGGTTTAAATAAAAATCACTCCAATAATTATTCATATCAGAACAAACATGAATTGATCTCAGGGGCGAAACCAATTGGAGTAAGGCCCAGACTGATTACTCAAAGCCTATATATTATAATATATACATAATTTCATGTCAAAAAAAAAATAAATATATACTCCAGCCCCCCAACCCCCTGCCCTGGTTTCGCCCATTTGATCTTATACAAAATATCGTAATTCACAATTGCATATGTTATCATTTCTTGTATCCACTCTATCTTCTTGGGTAGATAATCGATCGTCGCTCTCGTGGCATTGGCCTGACCATAACATCAAGAGACATGGATATATGAAATGGAAAACATATTTTTTCATTTATTGTATATGCTCAAGAGAAACTAATTCACAGCTGCATATGTTATCATTTCTCGTATCCAAGAGACATGAATATATGAAATGGAAAACATATTTTTTCATTTTTTGTATATGCTCAAGAGAAACATATACATAACCATTTTTAAAAAGGAGAAACACACGTGATGGTTATTATCAGTATCAATGTAAAGGCAGCTGCAAAAAAGACGATGAACTAGGGGGTCCATTCCTTGTGTTGTCCACATAGGAGTTAGGACAGCTGTGGTTGGATGAGTCTGATTCATATCTTTGTATATGTATATTTCATTTTAATATATATACGCCATGTTAGAATAATAATATTTTATAACTTATGTTTCCTAAAATCAGGGATGAAGCCATCTGGTCAGAGGGGATAAAAGTCTCCGAGTCTTTATCACAAAGGGTGATGTGTTAGGAAAAAAAATTGTCTCTGTTCGTTTACAGAAATTGGGTTTTGACATGGGTTTGGCTCGATTAATCCTACTTTATGGAGATATGTGTATGTTATAAAGTTAAATGATTCTTACGTACTATGATATGATAATCAATTGCGTCTCCATTTTCCTCTTGCAAGTTTTCTAGCCTTACAATTTCTAGTAGAAGGAAAACAAAGGCTAGTGCTCCCGTAATATTTTCCAAGTATTATATATTGTCGATCACGAAAATCATCGGATCAAGTTGGAAATGAAGAATCGAATCAGTTCAACAAAGAGAAGCTACCAGGTTGGTCACAGCGGCGGGGAATTAAACGAGTAAGGCAGGCACTGTGATTCTAGGCAAAACTTAGCTTGTTCTCTATTCCTTGGTTTTCCAATGTTACGTTCGATGGTTAATTTTGTTTGCTTTCCACAAGCTTACATCAATCACTGACCAAATGACTAGCTACATTTCTTTTAAATTATTATTGTATGATCAGTGAGCTGCTGATTTTAATAGGGGAGGTCGTCCCGGCCTCCTTGGCAGCATGTGTTAGATGACCCAACTATTGATGTTCTTATAGAATTTTGGATTCATAGGCTTAATTTTTCTTCAATTGCAGTAACAAATTTCCATCTTTTAGATGGACACTAATTGGACAACGAGGTATGTTAAAAGAATGATGAAGTTAATCCAAAACTTGCATTATTAGAGAACATATAAAAGTCTGATTTATAACAATTTTCATTTCTATTCTGACCCCTTATAATCGGAACACCATATAAAAATTGCATTTTTTCCTGCAAATAAAATAACATCTATGATTCCAAGCCTTCTCTATCCCGAATAGTAACTGGAAAAACCCTGATGGAAAAATATATGAGCTCAAAACCAAGGGAATTCTAGTTTAATCTAGGTTACAAGTTCTAGTCACACGGAGGAACTACTATATTAAGCGGCGAGGCCTTGTTACCGAATAAGCGAAATAGAAACCAAGGTCTATGGGTGACCTGTGCAGGGCTGTCCACGGAGTAACACTAATGCTAATATTTTTATGTAAATGTTTGCAGTATTGCTGCTCCGTGGCTGCCCTGCACATGTCTGAATATACCATCATTTCCAGCTAATGCTGCTGATTTTCCAGGCCATAAAACTTTGTGTTCGACTCATTCCGATGCCTACAAGGTAAGTTTTTCTCCCATCAAAGAGTTATGGACATTGTTCTACAAGCGTACATTTCATGGTATTAAACTTTATTTAAATGAAAAGATGATATGTAAGGTTAACTCTCTGAGATTAATATGTCACCAGATGTAAAGCAAAGTAGACGTCACTCATCAATGCTGTTATACACTCAGAGCCTCTATCAGAGGTTGACTCAAATCAACCCACTGGCACCAACATATGCATGAAAGGTCCCATTGAATACTGATATATGTCAGCTGGACGGTGGGCATAGATCAAAGGGGGGAACAAGGAAATCTATCGTATCTATAAAGAATATAGCTATTGACAAAGTAATCTGTTATAAATCAGAATACAGAGTCTGCTGCCTTTGTTTTCCTCAACAAAATGTCCTTAGCTTCATTGATCTTGGAAGCCAGATAATGGCTACCACCAGCATCAGGGTGGTTTGCTACCATCACTCTCCTATGAGCCTCCTTGATTTTCCCCATTACAGCGTACTCCCTATTTGTAATATAGACGATATATAATTAAGCACTTGTTAGACATCAAATTATATGCATAAGAAAACTCCAAATTTTGAGATGGAGCATAAGTCATATGGCTCCGAGGTAATGCAGAACAAGTATCAATCCACTCTAGAAAAGGGTATGGACTATGTAGTTTAATTACTTTCTTTTACCTCACTCCAAGAATCAACGCCGCCTCTCGTCTTGTCATCACATGTTCAAACCCTCCAGGATAAAATCTACGAGAACGTGGAACAACTGGACGAGGTTTAAATACTTGCCATGCTCTTATCAAGTACCTGGCCCCGAGAGCTGCGGTTCCAACAGCAGCACCAATTATCATAGGAGATTCCTGAAAGCGAAAAAGGTGAGCTTCGAAAGCATGGTATGGCAATCAACCTTTGAGCTTGAGCGGACTAGCTAGAACATATACGGACAGGGTTTTCATCGTTAAAAACAATATATGATCAAATTTAATCCATAAGTTACAAACTTGAGGTGAAAAATCGAGCTCTCTTAAGCAACAAGCTTCAAACTCCTTGACTGTCTCAATCAACAGCAAATGGAGTGAAAAAACGAGATTCATATGTTACTCTTCCCAGGATAAGTACATTATCATCATGCAAACATTCTACATTAACCGATTAACAAATAATATATAACAACTAGGATGCAAAAATATACCATGAGAATGACATGTATAATCTATGCGATCCTGTAGTTCTATAACACAGGCTAAGAAAAAGATTCAACCTTGAATTAGAAATAAAACAGTAAACAAATGATTATCGGTATCCCACCCGAAAAATTTGAAGGATTCAAAAGCATACCATCGAAATCAATTCGAGAAAACGAGAACAAAAACGGGTTCCCCAACAACTTCACCGAGAAGGAACCAAATATAACGGGAAGAACAGTGTAAAAAATCCTAGATCGATATCTGTTGGCTGCTCCAAGAAACTCAAAACTTAAGATCTAATTTAAAACTTAAGATCTAATTTACATGCATCGTAATCATATGCAGGGTGGAGTAGGGGGCAAGATATCGATTTGGGTGATGGCGGCGGCGCCGGTTTTTAGGATTAAGGTTTGACTAATCCTAGACCGTGAAACGGGTGCCCGGGTCGGGTATATCGTGACCAATCTCGTGTCATGGTTTTGGAAATGAAACCCCCCAGGATAGGATGGATTATATATTATACGAATTGATATTTAAAAATTGAATTAATATGTAATAGTTATTAATAAATTAAATATATTAATTTTAATTTATTAATATGGATAAAATAACATATTTATTTTTTTAAATGACAATTAAATATAAAATGTATAAGCCACATAATATTATAATTTTAATTAAATTATTTGATTGAGTACGATAAATTTATTGATTTCATTGATTTATATTAAATGAATAATGATATAATTGATGTGTAATAAATAATTATCTTCTCTGTCCAATCCATCATAATCAACATAAAAGTAATTTACAATCTATCTAAAATTTTATAAAGTCTCTCCTTCGGTCACAACCTAAAGTCCCTCAAATATCTGAAGGGAAAAAGAAATCAAATGTTTCTCATAATATTTTTTACACAAATGTAATATCAAGATATATGTCATCATACCATCCATAACTATAAGCGAAGATTCCCAATATCCCTAACCTTGAAAATTAAAAAGATGAATACATGACAATTGACGGGTGGTTAACTCAATGCAAATTAAGTATGATATATATAACGAAAATGAGAAATATTTTGGTACGATGGATCATAAATTATATAAATAAAACAGGGCTATTCATTCATATAATTTTACAAGACTCGTAGTGGTCTCTTTAATTCATTCATAGATGATGCTTCTACTTACCCTTTACCTACCCTATTTCGTATTTTGCATGCAAATCGTCCCTACTCCACATCATGAATCTTTTATTTTCGACAACGTTTTTATAGTTATTCAGACCATTAATTAATGAAAACTTAAGATTTTACTACAAAAAATTATATAATATTATATAAGGAGTACATGACTGATTAAATTACTGTTTCAGGTTGATTTTAACTATGTGTCAAGTCTTTAATTATTGTTATATGTTGTCCCAACCTTGCCACGACTTTTGAACTCAGAAGCAGTCTATTCCACCGCAGGCAGACATATGAAAATGACACCTAATGAAAATGAAAGTACTAATGCACAATTTATAATCCAAGAAAATATACAAATAACAAGAATAATATAGATAAAGCTCCCCCACATGTATAAAAATCTCGACACAAATTCCATATGAAATACAATAAAGTTCCATGAAACAGAAGTCAATACCCGAACCATTTACATTATTTCTCGCAGCTGCTAAACTATATATATTATCAGACTTAAACACATGAAGAAAAATACCATAACGAAAGGGAAAGAAAATGGAGATACCCACTGCAAGAAATATATAGGTAATGGTTCGTTCTTGACTCTTTTTCAACTAATATATTAACGAAAAGGGTTTTTTCTTTTTTACTTCAGTTAAAAGAAAAGGTTGTCCTGAGCTGTAATGGGACTGGCATCATATAAATACAGCAGCACTGAGGCGCAGCAATGAGCATTCAAGTTCCTCAACTAACAGAATGGCTTAAACTGTTTCTGGCCTCATTCATTCAATACCGTTTTCCTCAACTAACCCGATGTTGCTAACAGATAGGTGACTTTGAAAGATGTTTCTTTCTTGATATAAGGATATATCACCGTATTTAAGAGATGTTTAAGTACTGGTGGGATTGTTGCAGTTCAAGGCGGATTTAATCTGGTGGACAGTGTTGCCAATGAGGTTATTAATGGTTGCAACGGACTCCGCGGTCATTCCCGAGGACTGTGAGCCGCTCACAAGTATTTGAAACATCACTGTTATGAGTGAACCCGAGGAAGAGATGGATGCGGAGGAGCTAGTCGAAGCCCCTCCTCTGTGGGATGGCCACTGGGGGATATTGTGAAACCGGATGGGAGTAATGGGATGTAGGAAGGGTCGTCTCCGGCCATCGCTATTTCGATGGCTGGTATGTCGACAGGGCAGTACACGATGAGTGAGCCTGAAGCATCTATGCAGCTTTCTTGGAGGATTAGCATATTGTTTTGGCCAGAGCTGAATGCCTGGTTTCAGAATTCAGACTTAGACATAAGAAAAAGAAATGGTGAAAGGAAAGACAAAATTTAAGTGGTGGTTGAATATATGAAAATACATGTACCCGAAGAACGGATATGCAGTTCCAGGGATGAGAACCATTTGCAATGTGAGCAACCTCTTGAACCGGATTCTGATTTGACAGAACATCCCACTATAGATTAAAATGTAACTTGTGTATATAAGAACCCCATTCTTTATATATTGATTTTGACTTAATTGTCAGCTCGAAAAAGTTGTGCTTAGATACCTGAAGTCGAGTTCTCTCATCCCTAAGAAAATTGAACACGTTCTGCGGAGGGACCGGAAGCCACAGCGTAGCAGCTGCACAAAGCACGACGCCACTGGGCTGGCCAGGATCAGTGGTCTTATGAGACGTGGCTCGGACTTCACACTCACTTAGTCTCGATATCGTGGTCCATTGTTGGCCGTTGGAAGGGTTGATGCTTGAACAGAAGCTTCTCACCATTCTTTGTGCAAGTTTCATCATGCTTCTTTTGCCTTCCGCCGAAGGAATCACTATCAATACACCACATTGTTACCATTAAAATGTAGAACAACAGAAGGCATGAACGTTGTATTTTGCTGCATAAATCAAGACAACAAATTTTCGGCTGATTAAATTACCCCCTGAGCCAACATCTGTAGTTGAACTCCCGGTAACCATCAAGCAAGCAAATCTTTCGCAAATCCTTTGAAGAGTAGAAAGCCATCTTTCGGCTCCAAAAGCCACTCCGCGCTGAATAAGGTCTCTATAAAGTCCATGTACCGGATCTTTATCTTCTATCTCCCAATGTTCCATCCAAGAAACCTTCAACAATGCATTAAAAGTCAGCCAAAATTCTCATTTATTATCAAATATTAGACAAGTATTACCTTAGAGTAACCATTTGGCATCTCTTGTAGCAAGCATCCAGATGGAAGCTTGTGAGCTCTGCACAAAGAAGTGAATTGGCTCTCTTGTTGAGGAAGATCATAAGAAACATCGACTATAGCCCAAGTACCTTGATCGATCTGCTGACAAAAGCGAAGAAAATAGAGTTGTCTAATTGGTAGCAACGCTGTGAGCACTTGCAATTCTGCATACATCTGTGACATGAAGCAAGTAATCCGAGAATCAGAGACATGGCCACACACACAAAAAAAAACATATGAAATTAACACAAAAGTTTAAGAGGGTGTTATTACCAGTTGCAACGTGCCACTTTGGCTTCCAAGAATTCCAGATGATATCACACATATGGTCCTTGCCCTCGAAACAATAGTCGGAAACATTTCTACCCACTTATCCTATCAATACTTTTACAAATTACACCATGAAACAGGAAATTCAATGTGACAGGCGGATCAGAGGAAGGGAGGGAAGTGATTGTCCCGCAAAAAAAATCGTAATTTTGTGTGATTTATAAGTTTTCTGCAAACGCAACTTTTTCCCCTCTTCCTCCAAATATCTGAATTCGCACCTGTTCATATATAGAAAAGCATGAAAACTAAACTAACCGCAGCCATGAACTTGTCCACCAAATCCAAACCATTCATGATCACCACACCAGAAGCTCTGGAAGATTCCATCCGTGTCTCCGGATTTCTTAGATGACTATTAGGCCTCGGGAAAAACCTCTCGTAGTTTCCGGAATCAAGAATCTCCCTACCATCTCTTGAGGACCTAACCCATAGAGGCTCATTGCTCTGCAAGAGCCTAATCAATTCATTCATGGCATTGGCTGCCATTTCTGTCATTACAGATTTATCCATATCCGATATGATCACTGGAGGGAAGACTAAACTCGGAACTACACCTGATGAATTCCCCGGAAGAAGATCAAGATCGAGGGAATGGTCGGGAACTAAACCTCCATGACCTCCAAAACTTGCCATGGATAAATCCAGTGACGATACATGAATAGGCTGCACAGACGGGAGTTGTGAAATAGGCCGCCCAATATATTTTGATGCTATACTTGAGACTCTGTCCAGCTATAAATCATAGGAAGACAAAAAAATGTCAATAAAAGTGGATATCATCCGATGAAATTTTTTGAGATTTACTCATGAAATGTAACATTCTAGACCTCTTCTTTCAAACAAGAGTTTTCGAATCGCAGTTTTTGCTCATCAAAGTATGTATCTTCAGAAACTGGAGGGCCTCCGCAAGAGGGGCAGATCACGTTCTTGAGGGCTTCTCTGATTGCTATATTTTCACATCTAATCTTATCATTTTCTGCTCTAAGTGCACAGTTATCTGCTCTTTCATGTTGTGTCTAAACAAAATCACAATTACAAAGAGAACATAATCAAGATTATAGCTCGCTACCAATGAATAAATTATTTCGATCTATCAAACAAATATATCTTTAACATAAAAGAAAGAAAAAAATCTAAACCAATTACCTTCATCTGAGTCCTTCGATTTTGAAACCAAAATTTGATCTGCCTAGGATGCAAAGCCAACTCTCTGCTCAACTGATTCCTCGTCTTCTCGTCTGGATGTGGACATTCTTTGAACATTCTACACACAAAAACCTCAGCATCATCGAAATCTATTCATGCCTTGTAATTTTGTTCAAGAAGCAAGAAAGAAAAAAACTTCTCTTTTCCACGCTTCTTCAAATAAAATCCTAAAAAAGTAATTCTACCAGCACACTAGTTTGTTGGTGTGTCCGCATGCAGTTGAGTTTGCAAACACACACGGTGCAAGAAGGAAGAAGAGAGGGGCATACGTACGATTCAAGTGTCTGAATTTGATGAGCCGTGTGGCGATGATAGCGTTTTCTTCTCCGGTTATCGGTGGCATCGGGGTGGTCGCCACCACTTGAGCCACCGCCATCGCCGCCAAACTCCATTGATGACTCCTTCACCTCACCAGAGCAAAAATCTCCCACCCAAGGATTTGGAAATAGCGATAGAAAATGATATTAAAAGCATTCACACAGCAGCAGCACTTGTAAAGAAGAAGCCCCAGCGGATTACAAGATATTCCCATAATATAACTGTAATAACTACGCTTACTATATTTTAATGACAGCAATCATAATTTAAGGTACGTCTGATAAAAGAATAAATCGTTTTCCTCTATATCCAGTAGGTATATGTATCTTAACTTTATCATTTATATCAAAGAAAATCAAGGGCGCTTGTCATTTATCTTCAAGATTCAATGGAAAAGAAATACAAAACGAGAAAAAATAAAAAAAATAGATACGGGATCTGGTATCAGGACAATATATGGAATTTTGAGCAGAGATTAGCAATGGTTAAGGCACTAGCCGTGATTTCATTTTTGGTAGCTTAGATTCAGTAACGCTCGCACCAGAACATGAGAATAATCTTAGTCACACACACACTTGTATGTGCGCATGCGCGTATATATATATTTATATACATAAAAATTTCTTGTATATATATATTAACTACAATGTATGAGGAGAGAAATTAAGAGGGGTGCAAGCAATTGGGTGGAGAAAAAGTTGAGGTTGGGGGAAGATGAAATGGAGTGTTGGGAAGGTGGAAGAGGAAGGTGTGGGTAATTAAGAGACAAGCAAACAAGTTAATGCAATGAATATATAAATATAATAGACCAGACCCATAATATATAAATTATATTATTTACCAAAAATTCGTAAATATTTCGAAGCAACTTTTTGTTCAATCCTGTTTTATTTATTCAATATTTTTGAAGTGAAAATAAATAAATAACATTTTGATATGGACTTTTAAAATTCTTAAACTTAAGGACTTGAATTGCTTCACAGACATTTTAAAATTATGCGCATATTATATGCTAGATTGTGAATTCAATACAATATGTTTATATATTTTCAATAAATGAAATACCATATTTTTATATAACATCAATATAAGACAACTATTCACTATTTGAATGTATTGATTGTATAGTTCGAAATATTCACTTGTATTTAAATGTATTAATTTTATATATCCAGGATATTACATGAATGGATGGATAATTATGACACGAGAGCACATATATAATCAAGTCCATATAAGTACTTATGTATGATATTTGTAAGTGGTCATACATATAATCATGTGTTTTTTATTTGCATAAATTAAACGCGTGATATTTCAAATATTAATTCGAATATAATAAAAAAAAAACTCCAATTCTGAATAACTGAACAAAGGCTTTTACTTGATATTATAAATTATTATTATTAATTAGTCAAAGTCTGAATGTACTAGATATCTGATCAGAAACATGCATTGAAAAAAGAAACATGCATTGAAAAAAGTCTTAAATTGCAATAAGAAACATGCATTGAAAAAAGTCTTGATATTATAAATTATTAAAGTCTTAAATGTTATACTAGATATCTGATCAGAAACATGCATTGAAAAAAGAAGTCAGACATATGTATAAAAATTCCTGAGATTACATACTGTTGAAAAATAAATTAGAAATTGCAATAAAGAAATGACTTGTATCAAATGTTGTCATAATATAAGTTCTTATATAATGCACAATGAGTGCTGCAAATATTTATTATCGGAGCTGGTGAGGTCGTATTTTATTTATGTGGTATACTCACATAAAATATGACATCGAATTTTATCTAGATATCCATAAAGGTGGTCGTACATGGTGACAACGATTCAAATTTATATATATATTTACTATTGGACTGCAACACACACGAGCTCTTCTTTCGTTGACATAGAAAATGAAGTGTGTTAGGAAATTGGCAATTATAAAATTTTAAACGTGGGAGAATAAAATAAAAAGAAAATATGTTACACATAACTAAAACATCCCCATTAACTGATTTCGACAATAACAAAATACAAGTAATAGTAACAATAACATTACGATTAGAAGGAAAAGAATATTTGATTGTAATAGACTTAGACGATATTGATTCATGGAGTGTAATGATTTTCTTTTATATCAGATTGATTTCTCCATCCAAATAAACGGATTGTTGTAATGATCTTTTCAAGTAACCGTCATTATTTGCAATAGTTAATGATAGAAAATTTTCATATCTGGGTGGCTAAAAAATATTATTTCTATTATATTTGGTTTTGCAGAAACAATAAATGGACAGATATTTTATTTTGGGTAGAATATATTTTTCGAAGAAAAATAAATAAATACGCTCTAAATCGCAAATTTGACATCCCTATATTCCTATGCCCATTTGGCATTTGTTGTCTCAAGATAAAATAATTTCTTTGCTTCATCTTTCATATTTTCCAAGCCAACCTAAGTATTTGTGTGTTGAAGTATAAGCTTAAATCTACACCAATTATTCAAATATATAATTATAGATACTGAAATACAACTCATCAAAAGGAAAAAAAATGAAAAAAAGCAATTTGTCATTTCACTAGACATGAATATGTATATGATTCTTGGACAAAGAAAACATTTTTTGAAATTAGTGAATAAAAATTAGTGACCAAAGGAGTAAATATACTCAGGCATATTTGTCAAGTCATTTCTTTACTACGATACTAAGAAATATTTCAGATTGCATATGTGCATATCAATTAACAACATAGTCAATTTTTATATTATACTGAATGATGAGTATCAGGTGAGACAGAAGAATCAAAACGACTTAAGTCTCTTATTCCGGTATCTCCATGCTAATTTGATTCGCTTCGGCGCAAGTCCTTGCCGATGAGGTGATTCGTGCCTGTCGAAAATCATAGTTAGCTGATAGCTATGCCCAGAGATGCAGCTCACACTTGTTGCTCCCCCAAGGATGTATGATAGATTACCCTTGAACACGAGGACTTCTCAAGAATCCGGCGAAAAAACTCATAACTTCTTCGAGATCCGCAGCTCGTAGAACAAGAGCTTCTACGTTTGTTGTGCATCTTGCCGACCTGTTGCTCAGCAATCTGTGTCCTGTAGGTCTCATTCGTCTTCCATCTGAAGAAGAAAACACGAGGGGAGGACTCATCAAGCCCAAGCCCATATATAAAAAAAAATTTCGAAAAAGATGGTTTAAAAGTTCCTAGGAACCTTTGTTTACAGAAGAATGATCGAGGCACCATGTGAGGAGTTCTTCTCCAAAGAAGTCCCCTTCTGACAAGTGCACGGCGTCATTATTATTTTCACCACTGCACTCCATCTTTCCTCGAATTATGAAAACCATTTTATCAAGAAGACCATCTCGCCATACTACTGTACTTCCTTCCATGTAACTTTTCATTCTTAGCCTCTCACATATAGCATCCATGATCTTGTCACCAAAAAGTTCGAAAATTCTCACCTGTAGTTGGCATGCGATTGCAAAATTCATAGGAAATCTCCAAGTAACCCTATCGTCTATGCATTTGCGGATCACTCGTGATTCATTAATTCAAATGTGTTCCTCATTCTGAGACTTACATTCTTGAAGATTTTGAACAGATGTTGCCGTATTTCTCTTTGAAGGTCCTCAGGTAAACCTTCCATTAGCATTTCTTCGTTCACACCTCGAGTGGCGACCCAATTAAAACGCTCCGCTTCTCGAACTCGCCTGCACCAGAATCCACCAAATGCAGTTCATCAGATTCATGTTGAAACGATCCATGCATATCTAATAATATGCCACCCAAGGTCAAACAACTCTCTCATTTCCTTTTTGTTTGGAATTGATGCTTAGGCCAATATAAAAAACTACATAACCAAGTTTTCGTATCTATATAGAGGTTATAACCATGTAACTTAAATCTGAAGTTGCACTGCTACCGTTTCATATGAGCAGTCACACATAATAATTGCTAATTCCACAGACCCAACAATTTCTACCTTAACTACTTCACTACTCGAAGGATTCGCCTTAAACTAACTTGATCGTGGGATCGAAAATCTGCTGGTTTACCAACTTATAGCTAATAGGAAGGATGTTACTAAAATCCCTTCAATCCAAATGTCATGTATTGATCACCGAACCCAACAGAACCAATGACAGTAGGTAATGGGAAATAGACTGTCACCAAGACCAGATGACACCTGAGTGAATCCACTAGGAAACCAAGAGTCTTGGACAACAATCTTAAACCCCACATTAGTACAGTAAAACAGCGGCGTAAAGATAAGCGAAAAAAGTAATGAACGGAGATTTTGTGTTGATGTAAAATAAGTAAATAAACCATCAAAACCAGGACACAACCTTCTCAGATCTTCTGGCAAACGACGATGGCTCATCCATCGTTCAACATCACGGCGTCTTAAAGACATTTCTAACCTCCTTAGGAGAGAGAAAAAAAAAAAGTAACTAGTTAGCCTGGCTTCACCGTTTTAGAATACAAGATTAACAAACACAAGTTAGAGAAACAGTGACAGATTTGGAAATGGGAAGCTCATACATAAGGGAGAGAAGCTGATATATTTTACGCGGGAGAAGTCAATTATTCTATTCAAAGAAAAAATTTGAAATATAAGAATTAGAAATGTAAAATCCAGCAATCTACCATGAATGCAAATGCGACGAAAAAAGCACGCGTATCGAAAGCCAACCTGCGGCCAAGAGACTGGAGAAAATTCTGCATATTTCCAATCAGCAGAGCAAAAAGGAGGAGGCCTACCCCTATTATGGCCATGGTAAAAAGAACTTCCCAAACAAAGTAGCTGGGAACTTGATTTCCGGCCAAGGTGCTAATTTGCTGTCAAATGTGAACAAGTGAAAACTGGTGTCTCCAACAAAACTAGGATAACGCAATAAGTGGTCATATGCATGTGCAGAAATTGATCATCATCTTCATTTTCTTTTGTAAGACCTCACTCAAGTTCCACTCACAGTACAAAAATGAAAAATCTCTGTGATCACAAAAATACCTGGAAACCCCAAAACAATGAGTAAACATATCTTGTCATTATATCTTGTTTCGTGGTTAGATTGACAGCATGCTGATAAATTCCAAAGGCAAAACCATCTTGCCCAAAACAAGCGGTTGCATTGTCATTGCTCCTCCACTGCCACCATGTAGGATCAGTCTCAAATTCCCCGTAACCATTTCCATACCCACAGCTGATGAATTTCATGCACGTTGCGTTCATGCTGGAGTCATGACAAGCATTTCGAAGACACTGATTTACTCTCTGCATACACATACACCATGAGAAAAAAAAATTTGAATACCTGCTATAACAGGATGAAAGTTATGATTGTCAAAGTCACGACGACGGAGAGGGAAACATAAGGAATGATGAAGCTTCACCCTGTGAAGAACGGTGAAAAGGATTGAAAGGGAAATGATTTGATGAAGACAAGACTGTTTATGTGTAACTCTGTGGAATCAAATGAGGTGAAACCACAAAGGTGGCAGCACAGAGAAAATTGTTCTGTTTCAAAAAGAAAGTTCCGATAATAATGAGACAAATGCATGTCCATTATTGTCTATATATACATGTAAACTATTCTAATGCAACACAAATTACTCAAAAAAAAAACCCTTCTAGAAATTCCACTCCAGGGCACTTCCCAAATCCCCTGTAAACCCGCCGAGGGGAGCTGGATCCACGTGGTCGTGGATGCATGAAGATCTCAAAAAATAATAATCATGTGTGATAATTACTTTTCCACTTCACTTCCTTACCATCCATGTTGACAAGCAGCAAACATAAGCACACAAGTCAAAGAAACAAGAGCATATTACAAGGTTGGAGCTCGTATCAGATCGTTTCAAATCAAGAGGCCCCAAGATTTCCGAGGGAATAAGTGAAAGTTGTTTCTAAAGTGCAAATGCTAACCTGCAGGCCAAACAGATACCAGCACGAGCCCACCACATGACTAGCCAATACAAAAGTGAGAAGATTTAAAATGAAATTTGCCCAGGCTGACTCAAATATTAAACCACTTGGAGACTGTCCGGCTAGCAAAGGCAAGAATCTGTAAAGCCTAGGAATGTACTGAGCAAGAACGGATGCCCGTAAGAGATTTTTCGCATGGTTAGCTCCTCCAATGGAATCTGGTAAGATTACCAATATAATGATCTACACAGAAAAAAAAAACCCAGAGTCAAACTAGGCAGGAAATTTGTTACCACTGAATATATTCAAGGAATCCGAGATAGAGAATGATTGTATCTCATCCTTGCGATTTGAATGAAATAACCATTGTAATAAACACTGAGCAAGACTAACTCTGTAACTATTTGTTAAATTTGCATACCAAGGATGACTTTTGCATAAGGGAGATTGGAGTAGAATTCAAGTAATGTATACTGATGACAGTCACAAGGACAAGTTTTGTTTTTTTGACAAACACTTGACTCAGAGGATAAAAGTAAAAGAGGAGCGATCACAATATGATGACGGAAAAAACGCAAGGGACAGAACATCACTTACCTGTGGAAGAGGCAGAACGATAAAGAAATCAATGATAAAATATCCAAAAAGATAATTCAATGCAATCTTTCTAGGGTCATCAACTAAATCTCCAGCTCCCAAAAATCTAGACTCTGGAGCAACATAAGCCAGCCTGAACTGCAAGATAAATGGCGTTTTTATGCTGTCAAACAACAAGGTGTCAAGGTAATATCTTTCTCGATGTCTATTACAAACAACTGTTGTAAGAATGTTTCAAACTTGATACACTCATTTTTCTGAATCAACATAGTTTGTCCACAGTATGCACATCGACATGAAAATTGTGTAGTGTGATTTCCCTCCTCGACAAAATCAGTTTTATCCATATGAGAAATAGGACAAAGAAGAATCATTTTTACCTGAGAAAGCTGTCAAATCTAAAGAATAGAAGGCTTCTAAACAATTACAAGTAAGAAAAGTTACCTGAAGTAGGATGTGAATTAAATAAATGAAGTCTGTAAAACTCCTCAGGGCCACGATTGTGGTTGTCATGGGCCAATGCAGTATAATGCACTTGTTATCCTAAAAATTACTGAAATTATATTACACAAAAATATAGTCGTCTCCCATCAATTTATCGCAAACAGTTTTATTCAACAACGTCAAGAACAGCAACTAATTAAGATTAATAAGCATCGAAACAAGGTATCCACAAGTACGACTTCCAAAGATTAAGTTCATTCCAGTTCATAATTGCTACAGATGATGAATTCTACAGCTCCTTGAATAAATGCAACCCCACATTCTTATTAAATTCCTGTATATTAGACTCTTTATTCTGAAAACCAAGGTAGTGTTTGGATCCATTCTTTGAATCTTGGCGAAAGATTTTGGAGATATGATTTGTTATAATGCATAATTTTGACAAATAATAACCAACTGATAGAATTATACCTGATGAACAGAAAGCAAAAAGAAGAACAGTGGATCTATGAATATAGCAAACAGGCAAGAAATCACAAAGAACTTGTTCCACTTCTGGACAGCTTTTGTATGAGGACTCATGATTTCGGGGATATAAGGACGCAGAAATGAGAACATTCTTTGTGCCCAACCTTCTGCACATCCGTGGAGAATATTTGGTAACTGCAACGAGACAGATAAAATTAAAGCATATGCCAGTGTAGGCTAATATCACGAGCATGAAACATGAAACGGACAGCAAAATATCAGAATATAGAAGCAGCAAATCATTGCCCTGCAAGAATTGGTCTAGGAACAACATTAGGACATGAAAACAACAACAAACTAGTCACATGTAGACAGAGAGATATGATCCCAGAATGCATATCTGCCTAAAGTATCACATGATAGTATCAACTAGCTCCCGTGTCCGTAAATCTTTCTGGTGCCCCATCATCATCAGATGTTTTTTTTTCCAACATAGTTTTCCACTGACCAATTTGTCATTATCCATTCCATCAACTGAAGGATATTTTTCTAACTCAAGATCAGAAGTCATTTGCTTTAATGCACCATGGGGAGGCTGGAATATGACCTCATTTTTACTGCCAACATCTGTCGGACCACTTATCAGCACGGAGGAATATTGTGCATCATTTTTGCAGGATTCCAAAGGGCTCATTGTGATTGATGCTGATAAATTCCTCTCCCTGCTTGAAAGATGCTCGTTTCTGGAGTCGTTGAGGCCGTCCGACTTGAGATACATATCCGATAGCATCGGTCTTTCGCTTTTTTCAGAAGCATTCATTCCTCAAATGTGCCTGTATACCACGTGTGAATTAAACAAGCAATTTCAGATTTGAGAAAGAAAACTATTTTGATGTGTGAACATTCCGACACAAATATTCATCAACTTTGTTGGCTACAAAGTTTAAGGTTCACCCCTTTAAACATGAACATCAAGTTTGCTCTGAAGTCGAAACTGATGGAAGATACTGATTTATTTTGCAATCTCATGTAAGTATCAAAGTGAATACAACTAGAGGAATCAACTTTTTCTGTCACATTCTTTGGGTAAAATAGGTGGAGGAAGTTCTTATGTTCTGTAATTTGAGTCCCACCTTGGCGTTGAATCATCGTAATGATTAAGCAATGGTCGGATTAGATAATAACACACATATTGTTTATCACGGAGGATTGATTCTCATTTTATTTCTTCCCTTAACTATTTTTCCTTTCAGCTTACAACTGAATTAGAATGCTAAAGAATTCAACTCTCTGTCAGGTACTTCACCAGCAAACAATCATACAATTCAACTTTGGCTAAAAATCAAGACCAACATGTTTTTTTAAGACATAACAAGATGTTGATCATGATTGAACTAAACCAAAAGCAACACTCAAGCAATGACCTCCAAATATCCATAAACATCAAATTCAAAACACGCATGTACATGCATTTGAAGGGAGAAGAAAGGGTCACGGAATATAAAGGAATACAAACTCTAATGCCCACGGAAAGTGAAGAAAAAAATCCCAGAAGAAAGCAAATGCAACCAAGTAAACGAAGCATGCATATATAGGCAACCAAAGCTCAGTCAAGGGTCACCACTCCAGCTGCATCTGTCATTCACAAACCGGTCTTTCGCATATGAAGAAAGAACGGTACGTAAAAAAAGGTGAAGGTTTACGGGTGTGTAAATGGTGGAGAATTTGCATAGAAAAAGACAGCTAACTCACTTCATACTTATTGTTCTGCCTTTACATTACATAAGTAGTAAAATCAGAATGAAAGCCACGAATTTAATCATTCTTGCCAATTCTTTTTAAAGGACATGTATATATTTAGTTCTTGGGCTGAATCATTCTTGCCAATTCTTTTAAAGGACTTATATATAAATATAGTTCTCGGGCTATAATTAAATATTCGTCACACCTCGTGGACCACAAAATATAAGTCAAGTATTTATATAATGACGCTTCATACTATAAACTTCAAATGAATGAAATTGCTGGTACCCAAAGTTGTCAGAAAACATCATGCAACGTATAAGATTTCACGCGTAAAGCTTGATGGGCCAAACTTAGAGCTGCTAATCATAGATTAAATTTCGTATACCACTGGGCGAGGGAAAATCATATATAAGACACAAGGGCTCCGTTTGAACATGTTTTAAAAACGGTTTTATAAAAATGTTTTTTAAAAAAATCTTGTAAAATATTTTGAAAGTTTTTTTAATGGTAAATATGCGTTTGAATAACTATTTTATAAAAATATTTTAAAATAAAAAAATATTTAAATAATAATTTTACAAAATGATTTATAATTAAAAAATAATATTAAAATATCATTCAAATAATTAATCTAATAAAAAAAATTTAATTGATCACTCGTATAAAATTTACCTACATTTTGTATTCTAAAAACATTATAAAACATCTTTCACTTGTTTTTCAAAAAGTGTACTTCAAAACTAGTTTTTTAAAAATATTTTTTAAAAATATTTTATAAAAATCTTATCCAAACACATATTTTAAGTTTTTTAACTTTAAAAACACTAAAAACGTTTTTTTAAAAATATGTCCAAACGGCAAGGTCTTTGGGTCTTAGTCTTGCCGAGATCTTGACAATGCCAAATGTATTTTTTTGTCTAATAAAATTACTTTTTATTAAAAAAATAATTTCTTCACTCAGAACGGAATTGTATCTGCGATTATTAGCACAGATTGCACCATGAAGGGTTTAAATTGAAGATCTTTTAACAATTATATTTTGTAATATCAATTAAGTTGTGGTGGACTGAGTATTATCCAAATTAAATCAATTGAAAAAATGTAGTCCAGTTTACCTGATATCGTCATTCGGTCAGAGAGTTTATCGAGTGCGAACGCATAAATAATATAAAGAAAAAAAAAACACAACAAACATAAATTATTTTTTCTGGGCGACTATTTAGCTTCAAATCTTTCAAATACCCGTTCTTATAAAGAAGCAAACTTTTAAAATGAGCATTAAAAGTACGTTATTCGGGTCAACCTAATTAAATTAAGTTTCTCACAAATAATTTGCTTCGTTTACTTTTACAACGGGATGTGTATATGATCATCATGATGTTCAACTACTTAAATGATACACCTAAGTGACAGCCTTATAATAGAATGGAACTCATTTCAATAACTTCACATTCAATTGCATCTCTTTCTTAAAAAAATGGAGTAACTATTTTCATTTAAAATGCGTATTGGCTATAGAGATTTATAACATAAATAAGTAGATTGGTTTCATGGTCTTGTTTCATGGATTTTAATACCTTTAATCATGTAGAATCAATTTTTTTTTTTATTAGTTGCAAACTCCCATTTAACTAGTCATGGTTTTTGAACGAAAAAATATAACCCTAAACCCTAATTTCTATTTTCCTGTCAAGTAATTCTGAATATTTACATATAGACACATTCTTTTGATTTGCTTAGTCAATCAAGTACACGTGCAGAAGTGGTCTATAGTTATTTCATCGCTTGTCTAGACTCATTCGATGCTATCGTGGATACTAAAATCTACATTTAAATTATAACATACGTTCTAACTTAATTTATTTCGTTCACAACTTTGACAATTGAGTTGCAAATATAAAAGATACATTGCACTTTAGCAAGACCAAAAATTTTAAATCTAGATAACGGAAAATTGTCATTTTTCCTCGATTTTTTATGTAAACTGTAAACAGAAATTGTTGGTCTAAATTAAATTTCACCGGTATCATCGTCGTCATAATCATTAATTAAGTTTAAGGGTAGAAAGGTAAATTACACGTGTGTTGGACATATCCCTATCAAAGTATTGTGGTTCCCACCAATCAACATCCTTAGATTTTCCACGTGTGCAATTTTGTACCCAGTCAACGTCGCTGACCATACACGTCAGCAACACCTGCAACCTGCATGGCCGATATGACATGGATACATCATATAACATTCTTTTTACCGCGACCTTGAAAATGTAAACCATTTACATATATTTTATCTAATGTTAAAAACTTTCCAATTATTAAAGGGACGGTTACATCAATCACACCTATGTTTATCATATTTATAAAATAATTGAATTATATTTAAACATAATCGAATTATTTGTCAAACGTTGTACACGAGAAGCTATGAGATTAATCTTCATTTGTTGCTATGTTTCATTAACTATCATCAAACGTACGGTATCAATCCTAATGAAATAAAAACCAATATCTTAATATTAAATCAATACAAGAATTGAGATATGTCTTGTTATTATTTCTAGAATTTTAGCCTATTTATATTTTATTATTGCTATGCATCCATTTGTGATGAATAAATATTAAAATAAAGAGAAAAAAATATTTTAGTTCAGTAAGAGAGTGAAATGGAATAATCAATACTAAATTTAATTTTTAAATGACCCACTCATGTAATTTTCCTATTTTTATAGAAAACATTGTTAATATACAAATTAAAGCTAGTGCATGTTTACATGTAGGCGAATACATCGACATAGAGTAAAAACAAAAGAAAAGCTGGTGTTAGAAAAACAAGAGAGCTGTGGGAAGCCCAAGCCTGGTGGACCCCACAAGAAGACAGGGACCGAGTTGTCATTTCAGAGCGGACCCAACATTATGGTACGTAAAACTGTATCATGTGGATGGCAATTCCGTTGTTTCTTGAAACTTTAGTGTCGATACCCTGGTACTCTTTGTCCTTTTTATCCTGCCTCCACTGCTGCCCCCTTATTAATTTGCAAATCTTGGAGCAGCCACTCTTCAGTGTTGTGTTTGTTGTGGATAGAATTTTTCCCAACCTTTTTCTTACGATTGCAAGGTAATAAACTGTTCATAACTTCGTGTGGAAGTGTTGGTCGTTGCTTGTCTTCTTTTTGTTTGTTGATGTGTTTACGGTTGGATCTCTAAGGATCCGAGTTACTTTCCTTTTTACCACGGATGACGCTGTTTTCTAGTGGTTTGTATGGATTTCTCTGATCATAATGATATGATATTTGCTTTTTATTGTTAGTTTTTTATCTGTTGGATCGTTAAGTCTAATCATATTTGAATAGAAAAAGGTATGATTAATTCGTTTATATCATTGTCATGTTCCTTTATGGATTACTATCGAGGACTAGCTTTGCCATGTAGTCACATCCTACCACTGGTGGTCGTGCATCAGAATTTGTCCTCTTCTTAGCATAGTTGGGACGAGCTTAGAAGTTATCATGTTGGTGATGATCACCTATATGAAGTTTGCTTTGTTTGAATTTACTAATGTGATTGATAAATATTTCGGTAAATCTTCTTAATAAATTATTTTTTCAGTGGTTATCCTTATGAGAACATATGCTAAGGAGTTCAACGCTATTGTCTTAGGCATGCATTTTCAGTTCATTGTGTAGTAACTTTGCAGTGTCGGACGTCTTTTAATTTGCTTGTCCTGATCACGTGTTCACCTCCAATTGGATGCATCCAGCTTGATATAAACAGTTGATTAGCTTTTGAAACTATAAGTTAGTTTTTGAAGATGGTGCAATGTACTTAAATTGTGGTTCTATGCATTGGAATTAATTTGGTTCGTAGCAGTCTGTTTGAGGGCGTGTATGTGTCCTTGCAAGTGCTATTTTGGTTTTGTCTTTTGATTTTCAGCGTGCTTCCTTTGTTTATTTGCATCCTATTCTGTTAAAATGATTTTATTTTTGAATTGATTTCTTTGATTTAGTTGCTATCATGTCAAGAAGGAGGCAAACTGATATTCCTGGTTCTGGTGAGAGCTCCGAGTCGAAGGAATCTGGTGGAGGACGAGGTGGTGGCCGACGGCCTCCACAGATGGCTGCTGGATACCGTGGAGGAGCAAGAGGTTGGGCGCCCCAACAAGGAGGGTATGGTGGAAGAGGTGGCAGAATGCCTCCACAGCAGTATCATGGTGGGCCTACTGATTATCCGCAAGGTCGTGGTGGTCAGCATTATCAGCGAGGAGGACCACCTTCTCAGCGCCATGGCGGATTTCCAGGGGGTCGTGGGTCTGGGGCACCTTCTGGGCCACCACCTCCCGAGCTGCACCAAGCTACCCATTCTCCTTTTTATTCTGTGCCGGTGTCACGGCAGATTCCATATCAGGGGGGGGCCGAGGCACATGCAGGGCCTAGCTCTTATTCTCAGTCTCAGCCTCAGCCTCTTGTTATCGAGCCAGAAGTGGCTCAAAGCCAAGAAATGCACCCTGCTTCAAGCAAGTCTATGAGATTTCCTCTTAGGCCTGGGAAGGGTAGTTACGGTACCAAGTGTCTTGTGAAGGCCAACCACTTTTTTGCTGAGCTTCCTGACAAAGACTTGCATCAATATGATGTTAGTTGTTTCTATTAAGCCATTTTTTTCTTTCTTTGTTTTGGCAACTTCCTCTTGAGATTAAGTTGCACAAGTTAACATGGTCTATATTTGGTGGAATCTCCTTCCAAATAGGTGTCAATTACACCTGAAGTCACATACCGTGGTGTGAATCGTGCTGTGATGGAGCAGCTGGTAAGGCTGTACCAGGAATCGTATCTGGGGAGGAGACTTCCTGCTTACGATGGAAGAAAGAGTCTTTATACAGCTGGGCCTCTGCCTTTTACTTCGAAGGAATTCAAAATCAACCTTATTGATGAAGAAGATGGTCCTGGTGGCCCCAGGCAACATCTTAACCTTTGACTGCCCTCTGCCCTTTACTTGCATGAATCTTGATTAATAACTTGCTTATGTCCGAGTTCTTATCTTATGTGCAGGAGAGACAGGGAGTTCAAGGTGGTTATCAAGTTTGCGGCACGTGCTGACTTGCATCATCTAGGCATGTTCTTACAAGGAAGGCAAACTGATGCACCCCAAGAAGCTCTTCAGGTTCTGGACATCGTTCTGCGCGAACTTCCCACCAGTCGGTATATGTTAATACCCTTCTACTTTTGGTACCATTGTAAATTTTTAATGTCCTTTGGATTAAATTTTATTGATTTGCTCCAGGTATTCTCCAGTTGGTCGATCATTTTATTCCCCTGATTTAGGTAGAAGGCATCCGTTGGGTGAAGGGCTAGAGAGTTGGCGGGGTTTTTACCAAAGTATTCGCCCAACGCAAATGGGATTGTCCCTGAACATAGGTGAATAAACCTGTACCTGGTTGCTGGAATCATTTTTATTTAGTTTGATTTTTTTTCTCATCCAGGAACAAGCATCTTGATGATTTTGTAATTCATGGGACAATGTAATTTTTTGTACATTTATGGCAATGAGTCCATTATATTTCCCTTCTTCATTATTGTCCTTTGACGGAGCAGATATGTCTTCTACTGCTTTCATCGAGCCACTTCCCGTGATTGAATTTGTTACCCAGCTCCTGAATCGGGATGTCTCTGCAAGACCATTATCTGATGCTGACCGTGTAAAGGTTAGATATCCATATACTTCACCTACATAATTATATGTGTGCTCACATGCTCATCACTTTGATATTTTGGTATTCTATTTTCTTGAGCTTTATGGACAAAAAATTTATGCCAGAATTTTCTTATCATAAACTATTCATCTTATTGCTCGGGGTTTGGAGGCTAAGCTCTTGAACATTTGTGCATGATTTAGCTGCCTGTGAGTAGTGTCAGTGAAGTTTTATTCATGTCGTCGTTATTTTTATATCCATATTCCTGTTTTGCAAATTTACCTGCTAACGTGAGACACTATTCTGTTCTCTATAAATATACAAATTTCGGTTTTCAGTCTTGTGGTGTGTTTTTAAGCTCTCTTTGAGTTGTAACAGATCAAAAAAGCACTTAGAGGAGTGAAGGTGGAGGTCACTCATCGTGGAAATATGCGCAGAAAATACCGTATCTCTGGTTTGACATCACAAGCAACACGTGAACTAACGTAAGGATCATGTTATGTTTGCATGTACATAATGTTATGCTGCAACCTAGATGTGCTTAGCGGAGGCCGGGGATTCACTAACTTTCTCATTCTCATTTGAAAGTTGAAACTATCATCTACTAACTATGTTGCATAAGCATGGATATGATGTGCAAAATCTCTCAACCTGTTAAATTAGAAAATCTACTTTCGTACCAGACATAGCTTCAGGTGAAATTGTTGGGTATCATGTGCTCATTTTCTGTTTTTAATGAAATATTTAGATACCTAAATATTGGACACCATACATTTAGAAGCATATCTAACTTATTGTTTTGAGACATAATAACTTTTATTTGATTTTCCATTGAAATGTGATATCAGTATTCTAGCTTACTTTCCTTTGTGGCCTAGTGCTAAATACATCATAGTTTTATCGATGCTTGGAGTTACTAATTGTTACCTGAAAATTGGCCGTGCTTGTATTTAGATTTCCAGTTGATGAAAGGGGCACGATGAAATCTGTGGTTGAATATTTCCGAGAGACCTATGGTTTTGTCATTCAACACACACAATGGCCTTGTCTGCAAGTTGGAAATACTCAGAGGCCAAATTATTTGCCCATGGAGGTCAGTTTATTTTATCTTGTATTTATTTATTTCATATAACTACATTATTCTACTAAAGAAATTTAACATCTAGGTGTGCAAGATTGTGGAAGGCCAGAGGTACTCAAAGAGGTTAAATGAGAGACAGATTACTCAACTCCTTAGAGTCACTTGCCAGCGACCTAACGAGAGAGAGAATGACATACTTCGGGTTGGTCTTGCATTGACTTAATGTTTGTTGTAAATTGAATAATGATTTGCAGACCCCTGCCTACCCTGCTATTTGGATTGAAGCATTGCATCTGTGCTCTTAGAAAGATTATGTCATATAATGTTCTTAATGTTCTGCAAGTCATGCTTGTCTCTCTATCTGTCAGACTGTACGGCATAATGCATATGCTGAAGACCCTTACGCCATGGAATTTGGGATTAAAATAAGTGAGAAGCTAGCTCAAGTGGAAGCTCGCGTTTTGCCTGCACCTTGGGTAAGCAAAAAAAGTATTTTTCCTCACTGTTTGAATTATCTAGGTCTTTCTCTAATTGTTTTGTTATTTTTGTAGCTCAAGTATCATGATTCTGGACAGGAGAAAGACTGTCTCCCCCAAGTTGGGCAGTGGAACATGATGAACAAGGTGAACGCCTTTTCATTGTTTTGTTCATATGAAATGTGTTATATTTAACAATGATTCAAGTACAATGGCATTGATCTCAATGCACATTGTTTTTTAGGATAGTACCTGCTGGGATGCTTATTAGTTGCAGTCGATCCAAGATACTATTGTCTTGCTGGCGCATTTTCGTATTCTATTTCATACTGCATGTTTATCTTGTTTACAACGTACAAAACAATCTCTTTGACCACCTCATGTTTTGGCTCTGTGCAGAGGATGGTTAATGGTGGTACAGTGAACAGTTGGATTGGTATTAACTTTGCCCGAAATGTGCAAGAGAGTGTCGCACACAATTTCTGTCATGAGCTTGCACAAATGTGCATTACTTCTGGCATGGTATCCATGGATTTTTTTACACTTTTGTAGGTTAATTATAGACCCTTCTGATTTTGTGCCATCCTCTTGCAGGATTTCAATCCAGAACCCATCTTGCCTGTCACGAATGCCCGGCCAGATCAGGTAGAAAGGGTTCTAAAAGCAAGGTATCATGATGTCATGACTAAAGTGCAGCCTTATGGGAAGGAGCTTGATTTGCTAATTGTTATATTGCCGGACAATAATGGTTCTCTTTATGGTAAATTTTTTTATGGATTTCCAAGATATGTACTCGTGCCTTATTTATTATACATCACAAATATGGATTATTTATTTTCTTGACTTCTTATTCTTCCAGGTGACCTGAAACGGATATGTGAAACGGATCTTGGAATCGTTTCTCAATGCTGTCTACAGAAGCATGTCTATAAGATGAGCAAGCAGTACCTTGCCAATGTGGCTCTGAAGATAAACGTTAAAGTTGGAGGGAGGAACACGGTGTTGATTGATGCAATTTCAAGACGTATACCCCTTGTCAGTGATCAGCCTACAATTATTTTCGGTGCTGATGTCACGCATCCCCATCCTGGCGAGGATTCCAGTCCTTCGATTGCAGCTGTAAGATAGTTCATTATTCTGCTGTTAGTTATGATTCATTTGCTCCTCATTTTGGACGTCTTTAGCATATATTTAAATTTATTGCAGGTTGTTGCTTCCCAGGATTGGCCTGAAGTCACAAAATATGCGGGCTTGGTATGTGCACAGGCCCATAGGCAAGAGCTCATTCAAGACTTGTATAAAACCTGGCAGGATCCCGTCAAAGGGACTGTCCATGGTGGAATGATCAAGTACGATATGCACGTTTTGTTTATGCCATCCTCATATGACCATCATCTACCATTTGTGTTTTCCTTATTAATATCGCTTGGAAAAATTATTGATTCATAATCATTATCCTGCTATGCATCAGAGAACTACTTGTTTCATTTCGTAGAGCAACTGGGCAGAAACCACTGAGAATTATTTTTTACAGGTAATGGAGCAGTACTTGTCTCTTTTCCTTAATATTGAATCCTCATTCTCGTTCCCATATATGCCATCTGACAAGCATGCCCTACAGGGATGGTGTCAGCGAAGGGCAGTTTTATCAAGTATTGCTCTATGAACTTGATGCGATCCGCAAGGTAATCATTTTCTTTTAGAGTTGGATTTCTCTTCTATCTATTTATATCTCTCTCTCCACATATATATATATATATATATATATATATAGGCAGAGAGTTGAGAGTTAACCCACTGATTCTTCAGGCATGTGCATCTTTGGAGCCAACCTATCAGCCCACTGTTACCTTTGTCGTGGTTCAAAAGCGACATCATACAAGATTGTTTGCCAATAACCACCACGATAGATATTCAGTCGATAAAAGTGGAAACATACTCCCTGGTACCAAGTTTTTAACATAATCCTGGCATCTTATTAAATTTGTATCAGATTTATGATTGATATCTATTTTCTTCACATATATATATATGTGGATGTCAACAGGAACTGTTGTAGATTCAAAGATCTGCCACCCTACTGAGTTTGACTTCTACCTCTGCAGCCATGCTGGCATCCATGTATCTTCAAACCTCTACTTCTTTGAAAGTTCTTTCTTTTATATGCATCTTACATTCATCCTGTGCGATCACAGGGTACTAGCCGCCCAGCTCATTATCATGTGCTGTGGGATGAAAACAAGTTTACTGCTGATGGTCTTCAATCTCTTACAAACAACCTTTGCTACACGTAAGGACCCATATTCCCCAACCTCAGAACCTGTTTCTCTACTGCTCATAATTGTTTGTTTTTTACCCCCTTGCAGATATGCCAGGTGCACGCGGTCTGTTTCCATTGGTATGTATTGCAGAAACATCATAATCCTGACATTCTGTAATTTATTTAGAATCACGCTTTGGTACTAAATTTGCCCTGTTATGTGGCAGTACCTCCTGCATACTATGCTCATTTAGCTGCTTTTCGTGCTCGTTTCTACATGGAGCCAGAAACATCAGACAGCGGCTCGATGACTAGTGGTGTAGCCTCCAGTCGTGGCGGTGCAGGTGTGAGGAGTAGCCGGGTTCCTATGGGTACTGCTGTGAGACCCCTCCCGCAGCTTAGGGACAACGTGAAAAGGGTAATGTTCTATTGTTGAGCGCCGGTGTGCAGACTTAGTATTATTGGGATCGAATACTTTATGGTGTGTTTTTGCTGATTGGCCCATTTTTATGATTTATTATTATTACTACCACTAGTTTCTAACTGGGAAACCTTGGTGTTGAAAACTTGAGCTCTGCTTGTGTATCGTGTGGAAAAATTATTCTGTCTACTATTACCGTTTCATTACATTTAAACTCGTTTAACAATACAATACTTTTTGCATCATTGGATTCAATATTTAAATTTAATATGTAAATCCGTTTAATTCTAAAAAAATAATGATTTATCTTTAAAATTTTTCACATGATACTATGATTGCTACATCCTTCTAGAACGTACTTAAGATTTATTCTTTCTTCGTTAAACTGGTAATCGTGAATAGTACAATTTTAGAACCTATGGAGCAAACGAGGGTCGACGCAAATCCTCGCGGTGGAATGTCCATCCTATGGTTCTGTTTTTGCATCATATGATGTCGGATTTAGAAATTAACTTTTTTTCCAGATAATTGCTTGATATAAAAAATACTCGGTGGTTTGGAAAATATTTTGATTTAAACTTTAATATGATTCATAATAGGTATGATTATAAAATTTGAATTTATAAAATTAATAAATATAATAAATAAAAGATGAATAATATTGTAATTTTATATTAATTATTTTATTGAACTGAGATGAATAATTAAATATTTTATTAATATGAAATAAATATATAATAATTTGATTGATATGATATAAATAATATTCTAATTAGAGATAAGATATGATTGGATTATGATTATCAATTCTATGAATAGCTATATATAGAAATTTTATCATGATATGTTAGAATAGTATACATGGAAAATTTATGTTAGGTAACTAACTATAAAATTATTCATACTTCTTATTGTTTCACATAAAATCTAATTCAATTAACTAACTAGAACTTATGTGAAATAATCTATAATATTTAATTTCTAATGAATATATCTTAATTATCTTTAAATGAGCCTGAAATTCTAAAAACAATTAATTAAAGAAATTTTCATAATCATTTTACATGCAGATGAATTGCTATTTGTGTTGAAAGAAAATCGCCTAAAAAAACAGTAGTCTGTCTACTCGTGTGGGGATATTATCAGACGACGGGAATGGCCACCGCCACCTTCAGCCGCCACATTCCACCTTGCCCCCTTCTCGCGAAGCCGCCGCCTCCACCGTGCAGCATAGCGGAAAGATTCTGCTGCTCTTCATCTCTTAAGCACAACAGGCTTGTAAGCGGAGTTCGACAATGTAATCTCCGAATTGCAGCATACCTCCCGCCTAGTCAGCCTTCTTATTCTTCGAGAACGCATTTCAATCCATCCACCAAACTTTACGTTAGCGGTCAGCTCGCCCTCTCTCCTCGTTAACTTTCTATTTTTGATTTGTTTTGATGATTGAAGAATTGGTAACTCTGTGTTTTCTGGAAATTTTTTGTGCATCTCAATGGTGTTAATATACGATATGTACTGGTGGTTGCAAAATTAATTTACAGTCATATGTTTCAGTGAAAAGTTTTCAGTCGATGTAGCTCAGAGCGTTCAGTTCAAATTGAAATTTAAAATAAGAATCATCACTGAGCCACCAGAATCGCAATAGAAACGGGGACTAGAAAAATTGATATGAGAAAAAAGTTCATGACTGGATCTAGAGCTCGAGTTCAATCTCGACGTGAACCCCGCCGCACCAAGTATTGATCATGACTTGAGTTGTTTCCAAGTGTCTGTGTTTAAGTTTGAGACTCCTGCGTAATCAGTCACAAGTCTGATTAGGGAGGTGAAATGAGAAATTAAACTGTTGCAAAACATTGGAGAGTTGAACACTCACATCTCACATCCATAAGAAATTGATGGCAATCTGTCTCAGAGATGACTAGCCATCAACGTGAAAATTATTTTGTGATGAAGTATGAAGAGAGTAGTTATTTAAATAATAGAGCGTAAAAGTTTTAGCTCGAGCTCGACTGAGATACTACTCCTCGATTAGTTTGCTTTAGTGCAAGTGGATTGGCTATCTACACCCCTAGGTAGAAATCATCATCATCATCATCAAATCATCATCATAATCATAATCATCACATCATCATTATCATTTCTTGCGCACATGTAATGACTCGCTGTCTCAACGAATTCTGAACTTTGATTGTATGCTGATCAGCATGTTTGTGTACGAGAATTGTGTTTCCGTTTATGTTCTGAATGATGGTTTTATGTTTTTTTCATCAGGGCTCTCATTTAGGACCACAGAGGAGAGTCTAAGAAATGCATTCAAAAACTTTGGTGAGCTTGTTGAAGGTCAGAATTGCATCACAAAATTGTGTTGTCAGATTTTTTGTTGAAAGTTATTTTCTGTTGGGTGTACCAAGGAATTTTTTTTGTTGTTGTAGATTTAATATCCATCACTTAGTAATAGTAATTTGAAGATGGTAAGGTGAATTTAACCAGAAATCATCTATCCTGATGTTCTCTTTATAATTTTTGTAAATAGTGCTGTATTGTTTCAGTATGATGTGAATGGATTTTAGACCCATTAAATTATTATTCAATCCACACAAATGGATGAATCTTGGGTTTCAAGATTCTAAACTGAGAACTTTTCTTGTCATTTAACAGTGAATTTGGTGATGGATAAAATAGCAAACAGACCGAGGGGCTTTGCATTCTTAAGATATGCCATGGCTGAGGAGTCTCAGAAAGCCATTGAAGGTATGCATGGAAAGGTAAGTAACTTTTCACACACACACACGCACACGCACACACACACACACTCATGAAATAAAGTCTAGAATTTCAGATTGAAGATTTGTCTTAAAACACAAGAGATTTCAGCATAAAATGCAGAAATTTAGATGCAGAGAGCTGTTTTATCCAATTTAGTTTCACGATATTCTTGATTGCATATGAAACCACATTTGTTGCATGAAATTTTCTAGAGGAATAGATGTCCCGTTGATCAGATGATTGGTGGCAGGCAAAATATGAAATTTTACATCAAGGATATGAAACCACATTTGTTGCGACAAAATTTTCTGGAGGAATATATGTCCTGTTGATCAGATGTTTGGTGGCAGGAAAAATATGAAAATTTACTTCCAAATTAGTCTTATATTCATGATTGCTGCCCTATTACAACCGTTTTATATTGTGGTACCTGTGAATTGGTACGAAAATTGTAAACTAAATTGCGTCGATGGTACTTGTGTTCTTGTTCCTTTCAAATATTTTTCTCCGGTTTCGAATTACCTTGCAGTTTCTTGATGGCCGAGTAATCTTTGTCGAGTTAGCAAAATCTAGAAGCAAGCTGCGTCAAGGGTCCAAGCAGAACCCTGGAGAGAGCTAGAGTGACCCTTTGCAATAGCATGTGAAGGGAAAAAGACCGCAAGAAGGGTTACTCCGATTGCCTTACACATGCTTGGTGATCAATTGAATTCGTCCAAGATTTCAAGTTCTCTGTTTTGTCAAAGGTAGCCGATTTTTGGTTACCAAGCTGAATTAGACGCACTGCAAGCACAGCATACTCTACCCGAATGAATTTCACCCTCTTTGAACAGTCATTGTTGAATTGTATACCACATTATTGTTCGGATTCTAATACGAAGCTCCTTAAATTTCAAGATCCGTCCACAAATTATCGTGTTTATACATATCATTGAAATCGTACATTCAAGTGTATTTTCTACTGAAAAAGGAAAAAAAAAAAACAATAGCAAGTATATATAATAACGCTATCTATAACATAATGATGTAACCAGGACATCACTAAAACATGATAATTCTGCTAAGGTGAAGGTTCTGTAAGACTCGTGCGTCAGATACCAACTAGGCATGAAATTGAAGACCCGTGTGACGTTATTGTTGATGTGTCGTCAGATACCATGTAAGGCAGAAAATAGAAGATACTCCAATGTATAACCAAGAAACTTCACGTGCTGCAAAGTTAAAGCACAATCTTTATGAAAAGAGCATCTGGAGTTACAAGATCAGAATTGGAAATGTAAATAGCTAACGTATGTTATTTCTTTGTTCATACATCGACTAAGAATCGCCTAGTAAATCAGCTAAGCCGTGGAAAATGGTATCCCAACTGACAGCTTTGTTTGCACAGGGCTGTTAACAACATAAGCAGTAGCTGACACTTATGGTTCGGATCTCTTTACAAGAATGGCTGGAAACTAAAAGGTTCATAAATTAAAACTTCCACATAAATAAACAATATTTATTTGGTTAGAAAGATTCTACAGAATAGAATGAGCTATGAGCAAACACGAGCTCGTCGATTCTCCCGTTCTTGAAGAAATGACATAGTTGACTTGTCTTCCCTCTCTGCTAAACACCTTTTGTATGGAACAAAACCCTTCAAGCATTCTCTTTTACTGGAATTCGAAGTGCGCTCCGAGTGGGCGGTATCAGTATCCTGATTTTCAGCATTGGATTCTTCGCCGATCGATCCATTGGTTGAGCCAGCCAAAGGCTCTTTCTTTCGATGATCTTCTTTGAAGGCTTCAGCACATTGAGGATTTTCAGCCTTTTCTGCTGCCTTTAGCTTGCACAAATTGAGATGACTGTAGACCAATGTTTGGTACCAGTACCACCAAGACAATCCAAAAACGTTCTCCATGTGGCTAGAGACGTTCTTCAGCATTTCTGTTGGCAAACTGAAGGGAGTTGCCACAATTGGGACATATTCAGACGTCTGTGCATACAAGTTTTGAAAGAGAGTCTGGCTGTTGTTTTCCAGGCTCACATCCATGGGATCAAGTGGTAAGGATTTCGAGTTCTCAATAATTTGTAAAGACTCTTTTGATAAATCTCTCACAACGACTGTCTTTCCAAATAGTTTAATACTAGCACAAGATTCTTCAGTAGATGGATGATCCGGGGGGAAAGTGGCTCGAGAAGTAAACTCAAGTTTCTGCATGCCCATAAAGGGAAAAATATGAAAAAATATTTCAAAATCAACCGGTAAGAGTTATCAGCCGAATTCAGTGGCTGCATCAATGAATTAGCAACACACCGTCGTGGAGTTATTAGCAGGGACTGCAATAGAAGATACTTTCACAGAGTAATTATTATCTTCGTCTTCTTTGGAAGTTATGCCAGATGTCACATATTCATTATCATTGTCCGTTGCCAAGAACTTGGCAGAACGTGCATCAGTAGAACATGAAGCTGGAGAAACACAAGCTTTATAAATCTCAGGTTCAGAACAAACTGTTGACAAAACCGAGGTTGGAGATAGATTCTCTCTGTTGGCAAAAGTAACATCTGAAGAGGGTGATCTTTCAGGTTGAGGTGAAACCATCGCTTCAGCAGTAATGGAATCAGCTTTACGAGGGTAAGGATGGAGAGGTTTCTTTTTGGGTCGTGGAGGCGGGATCTCATTTGGATTGAAATGTCTCTCTCTATCGATGCTGGAATCCCGAGTTACCTGAGGTTAACAAGGTCAATATAAGATTAAAGAAAGTCACTAGACAAACCATTTAGATTGATGTCAAGCTATCTAATCATCTAACACCGCGTCTAAAAGCAAATCAAATTTAAAACATGTAAATGATGTCTGTTACAATAGCACACCTTGGTAAAGAACTTTTGGGCATGACTGCGGATTTGAATGGCAGTCTTGGTGCCCACGTGTTCTGCAGAATGAAATGAATTGCTAAAATACTTCAATATTATTCTTACAACAGCAAAGGCAAAGCTAAGACTTCCATGGATAACAAATTGCCATATATACTACTCACCTTCTATTTGACGCCAGGCACGACCATATAGCTTCAAAGCTTCAAGAAACCTTTGATGTTCCTCTTCTGTCCATTTCTCTCGCTGCTTTGTTATCGTATATGGTTTTCTCACCTAGAATATATAGATCATGTCAGTAGCCAAGCGATGAGCCCGACAAATCTCCTCCATAAAAGTCACTTGACAAAATCACAAAAAGGGGAGAGTGGCACCTTTGGTGCGTTGACTTTTCCATTAAATAGCGAGGTCCTAGATTGGCCAGTCACGGATTCCAGCTGTGAGCTGACCATAGGAGAGACATCCTGCAATATGACAGCTAGAACTACATGAGAAAAACCTGATTTGAGTTCGCATAAAACAAAAACCTTCCTAAGACTTCAAGTTTCCCTTCTCCATAAAATCAAAGCTCACTAGCGAATAGAGATAATTATTTTCAGGAAATGATACTATCTCATTCAGATCTCTGGACTATGAAATTTCTACCCAAGTACACAGCATCCTCCATTCATTCCATTAGATCTTAGTATCAGACCTCTTTCTCAAGATAACTACAGACGCAAAACTCATCCAACTTCTGTCAAATCAGCAGATGGAGTTTATTTGTGGGAAGTTCATTATACCAATTCCAAGTTTCCAACCAATTACCCAAGCAGTAGAATAGTTAAGTTTGAGACATGTCAAAACAAACTACTTCTCAAATTATAGCGCCAAAGTCGCCCCATAAGATCCTCAAATGGTCGACAAAGGCAGTTCAGTCCAAACAATTGATTCATAAAATCCGTCATACAGTTGCCTTATTCTCATTTACACTTTTATCAAGAGCATAACATGCAGCGTCAGCATGAAGCTAACACATCTCGCACCGCTTTAAAAGCTACCTTCTTTTTTCACTTTAGAATAATTGATTTACCAATCATTACTGTTAGCTCGAGGTGAGCACAGATCAAGTATATGCAAATAAAAGCATAAATTAGCATCGACAAATAATTCAACAGACCCAATAAAAGAGAAATAATCGTCCCATATGATAAAGCAAACATACCTTTGCTTCACTAACCATTCTTCCAACAAAAAAAATGGCCGCCAATAACAAAAAGAGAGAAAGATGGAAAAGAAAGTAATGGGTAAAGATAAAGGCTGCAGCTTTATTCCTTCAGTATCAAGAAATACCTCCCACACTTCACTTCTCAGCTGTATCCAGCCACTCTAGAAGTGTAGAGGCCGAAAAACAGACAAAGAAAAGAACCCAAGAAATGAAAGAGGGTAGGATCAGGATCAGAGCAGATTGGTTTACCGAGAATAAATGGAGAGTTAATTTGGAGATAAGTTGGGGAAAAACCAACAATTTTTTCTTCATAAAATTCAATATTTTTGTGCGAAAGATAATAATACAATATGAATAGAAGAGTCGAGACAGGAGGAAGGGGTGAGTGGTGGGAAGTGGGAGTGTATTTTGTGGCTGAAATTTAGAGAGTCAGTGACACGTGGCTCTTATTGCTCTGTCCCCCAATCTTTTTCTCATCTTGCAAGATGCCTTCTTTGGTTTCCTGACTTCTTTTATTTTTTAATTTTCGTTTAAGATCATATTTTTCAATAAAAAAATACATCCGATTAGTCAAGATATGCCATTTAGAAATTAGAATATGTTAAAAGTAAAAACCAAAGAATTTTCAATCTTTTTCACACCTATTTATTGTTTCGATACTTCGATATATTATATATTGAATAAATTAGTTGCTTTCCCACTTTTACTCAGATTTGCTATTTTCTCTAGATCCGTCCATTATTTCCTTTGGAATTATTTGATATAGGCTCAAAATCGAAATTATTTTGCTGTTACCTTACAAACATATAATCAATTTTTCTTCACTACTAAATTTTAAAGAAACAGATAAAACAAATTCAAATAAGCTTGAAGTATAGCCAAATCTGATTGATAAGATAATAATTATTTCTTTGAATTAACAAGACCATTTTCTTGACTATTTAAGTTATTCTGTCTTTAAATGGGCACTCTCATTTCTGTCAATAGAAATGTTTATTTTAATGAGGATAGCTATGAACCAACCAGCAAGGCCGAAGCGTAAGGCCCACAAAATTAAGAAAATATAATAATAGAAAACAATAATATCTTATCCTCCTGCTAAGGCCACCGGGGCAGATCTTGTGATTCGCTTTGCTTGGTAACTGTTCCACTTGACAGCTCATTCATTGCACACCTTAAAACTCATTGTGTGGTCACAAATAATTCTAGGAAAATGGTGATATCAATGCTACAAGAACAAACCTCCTAGGCAAAATAGATAATTCTAAACATATATATATATATATATATATTATAGATGAGGTATGCAACAGACCAATATCTTATACAATATCTTGAGTTAATTTTTAATATTAAAAATAATATTTTTAATATAAAAATAATTGTTTTCGATTGACTTAAAATCTGTATCACAGTATTATAAATGGATCAATGGGACAGTATCTAATGAGTTTTTATGTTTGTTTTTTATATCTAAAGGAAAATACATGGATATGCAGATGACCAGATCTCCTCATTCGCGACATAGAAGCTAGTTTCCCTGGTTCATATATTTATTTATTACCAGAAAACAGGAAAATCTATAGGCCCAGAACCAAAACCTTTTAATATATTTCAAATGATATTGCAATCCTAAATATTTGATCGAGCATCTCTGCAACCACTTTCTAACTGGTTATTTTTTCAGAATTTAGCTACTCAATAAGGTATCAAAACACCGGAATTTTCGTCTCAATAGATTTATTCACAGCCTTAACAAGCATTTACTTATACATAGCAGATACCCAAAAAACCCTAAAGGTTAGAGCTTCAGCATACAAGGTCTGCCAATTTAATCCCGTTTAAGGAAACGGATACGTCTGAGCGATACTTTTCAAAGATAATGTTCATATCCTCTTATCTCAAGAAGAATCACAAAAGCACAATATGCTAAGGTATCACTACATTTTCTTCTCAAAAATATGGGATCAAGTACTTGAATTGGTATCAACAGTTTGTTTCTATTCATTCATATAAATGCCTGAATCGAGAAAAAGAGATCTCACATAACACCCAAAGTTAACAAACATCATAATCAGGGTATTTACAAAGTAATGAAACAATTTAATCAACCAACCATGAAGTATTCATCGTTTTCCATTGCCATGGTGCAAATACCAACATGATATTTGGCCACACCAATTCTCAAAATACTGTTTCGGATGGATTTGACAGTCACTTTTTCTTACGCAATTCATACCTCATCTTCTGCGTGGCAAAAACTTGCGGGAACAGAAATTGGTATGCGAAACAGTATCACTGATATAGACACCACGTGTGCCTGAATATGCAGTCAAATGCATCATTCACATGCATCTCTTCGCTGCAATAAAAAGAAAAAGAAACAAGCCTAAACATTTTTATACACAAAACAATCTTCTTATGAGTGTATGACGTTTATTCAACACTGCATTCAGGCATAAATATTAACTCAACGTAAAACTAGAAATAATAGGCAACACATCATGAAGTTTGACCACAACCAAATGAGTCAATAGAATTGGCTTCATGGTACTCCCTTCAAAGGTAAAAAGGCATGGCGTTTAGCTATCACAAATCCCCCTTCCAACTGCATTTTAGTAAAAGAACAGAAAGAGGAGAAAAGCTATGTGTTAAAGAAAATAACTTCATACTAGTTTCTTGCTGAAAGACATATCAAAAATGGTGTAGACTAGATAACTGAAAATATTTAAAGACCCCAATCCACAAGAGAATAGATGGCAATGCAAATAACAAGAGCACATGAAACACCCAGCACAAATCCAGCTCAGCTGTGTAAAAATAACCTAGAATTATTTGAGTGACAAGAGCATGGAATGCAAAACTTACCATTTTTTTGCTGATATAAGGTTGCAGTGACATGCACTTCTCTGATTTAACATCTTCCTTGTTGGACAATGTATGCTCCATTAGGAATTCTTTTCTAGATTCCTTTCTTGTCCCGGATTGCCAAACTCTACCAAAATTAGGAAGCCAATCAGCATTGAAAGTGTTGGTCAAAGGCTCCCCTCTTTTTTCCAATTCCAACTCAAGCTTTCTTCTCTCAGCCCAAGCAGCTCCAACTCGTTTTGGGTTCAGTCTTGACGGCTTTCTTATCTTAGGAGATTTAAGATTGTTCAGTTCTGGTCTCTGAGTAGAACTAAGCTGATTGCCTTGTGATACATCAAACCAAGGAGGAGGTGCTCCAGTGTGAACATTTCCTTCAGTGACTTCGTGAGGAATATGAGGAATTTGAGTGAGAAAAGCTGCGGGGCGCAAAAGGTGAAAACCACTTAAGACAGTACCATTCTGACTTCGTATGGAAGATACCATGTAGAAGGCTCAGGGTCATACATTAGCATTTACATATGTTTACTGTGAAACATCTAAAGAGAAACTGAAATACACTGACGAAAGAAGATGCGATGAAATAAATAATCAGACAATGAAAATACAAAATTACCCTGAGCTTTGCTCTGTCCAATGGCCATTGATATTCCCTGGGGAGACTGCAACACAACCATGGTGTTGTCAAATTAAAAACAATACACAGCTAATAGTGGATGAATGTGAAACAAAAATACCAAAAATAATCCAACTTCAGTAACATGACCATCCATGTAATCAAATTCTAAAAAACGGAACAGACTGAGAGTTCAACTGTCAGAAGGGAAGACAAAAGCACGTTATAAAAGCAAACACAAATCACAAACCAAAACAAGAAACAGGCTTCAAATTCCTTAGCACACAGCCAGCAAGCGCGTCAAAAGATCATGCTACTTATGATATTATGAACAGAAAAAATCCATAACTGAATATACAAGTAATGGTGAACTACAAACTTGCGAAATTCTATAAACTGGGCAAAAACTTCACTAGAGAAGGAAAATAAGTATTAAATTGATATTAAAAAGAAAAGTTAAACAAAAAATATAATGAACAAAAAAACAGAGCAGTAAAAAGTCATGATCACAAAACAAACCTAGAAACGTTGATTATTCAGAAATGAAACACACAAAAGGGCCATCAACACTGAGGTAGGACAAAGGAATAACATTGAGGTAGGACAAAGGAAAACAAAAAACTTCTTTTTGGCAAAATTGTTCTTCTCAAAATGAAAGCATCCATTTGCCAAAACGAAAAAGAATATAAACAAGCCCCATAATTTGTAAGATCGCCAACTTCAAGTGGCTATATGTCCAGAGTCAACACGAGCATAAACAATCTCTTTCCAATTAAATGGAACATCTGTATTTGGGAATTAAACAAGATCTATAAAACTAAACAACTTTTCCAGACCAAAAACGATAAGTAATATCAGGGAAAAGGACAATTCAACAGATCACAGAAGTAGTAATGAACTGCACATATGCTAAAGCGAAAACTTACAGAGCCATTACAAAAGAGTCCATAAGACGAGCATTCCCTGTTAAGAGAGTTGAAGGAATGTTGATCGACCATCCAACCTAACAGAATATCAGGACAATAAGATTAGTAGTCCAATCACTCACGCTGCAAATCCAGCATAAAATGAAATGCGTGCACATAAGTTCAGAGCCCTTTTTTTTTATTGAAGTGACAAAATGAGCAATATATAACCTTTTGAAACCTTCAAGACCGGTTTGTCTCCCACTTGTGCATCCACAAGCAAGGATGAAGAAGAACCAATCTCAGACATAGAGGATAATTCTGAATGGGATATTTGATCTCTTTCATTCGTATATCTTTGTAAAGGCGCAACATCATTTGTAAAGCTAAAATTAAGAGAATTGACATTATTTTTACGGAAACTATTAACATTGCCAGGGTTCAGTTCATTGTGGATATTATTCAACGGTCCAATGACAGGTCCAACAGACTCCGATTTGGCAGCTACTGTCTTCAGTGACTGGCATTTCTTCTCCCACTAAAAGCACATGGAAACAAAGTGCTTTAAGTATCATCATATCATAAATAAATACAAGATATCAGGTTAAGATAATAATGGACATCCACCAGCTCAACGAGCAAATGAATAAACTTTTAGAGAGACCACAATTTACTAGTGAGATCCAATAATCAAATTTCGGAACATAAAACCTGAGACATAAACCAACAAACTATTCCTTCAACAAGCCAGGTGCATCTCACAGCTTCTAATTACTAATGAACCTCCTCTATGCAATGAGATCAACCTAAAAGACAGTAGCAAGGAACAATTGTTCTAGATCCTTTTCAGTAGTATAGGGCCGTCGACCGATACAGGGGTTTAGACCAGTGTTTCACATCTTCAAACTCTAGTCTGATTAATTAACAGTTGTAATGAAGTTAAGGAACAAAACAAGAATTAAAAGCAAACATTATGCCAGTCAAGTTCTTTAAACAGACATCGAAAGTTCTGCACCAAGGTTAAACTCAATTAATTAAATTTCCAACATATCAACAGTTCGATTGATGCTGCTCTGTGATTCTACATTTGTATTCCCTCAATCTAACAGACAGCGAACTACTACACAAGCATGAGTGATGTTCTAACTTCTAACCAACCAATTTGAAACTCATCTTCTATACGCGTCTCAGGCTATTATGGTTCTCAGAATACCTTATTAAAATCCGCCTCGGAAATTCGAAACAGGGCCACACGGTCCATTCCACCTCCATATTTCTCCAAGAACCTCTTCACTCTCCTGCAATGCTCCCCGCTGGCTAAGTGCTCAATCGCATTCCCGCTGAAAATCCTCATCATGCGTCCACGCAAACAATGAATAAAAACTGAGATGTAAACCTCAATCGATTATCAAATCACAATTCTCAAATTACCAACCACTCGAAGGGGCTTCCCAGCTCAAGAACATCACAACCACAGAAGATGCACCACATTCGGCTGGAATCCGCGTGTTCAGGACGGAGGGGGGTCGGGGTTCTAAGGAAGGACCTTACGCCGGAGACCTTCGATTGGAAGCGCGTGAGGAGCACGCGGAGCGACGCCTTGTGGTTGGGGAAGTAGATATGGCGGCGACCCTGGTTGTGGTTGAGTTTGCAGACCTCGCAGAATTGGAATTGTTCATCCATTTTCTTCTTCTTCCCATCCATGCTGGTTTTGGAAAGGGCTCTCGCTAGCTAGCTAGCCCTTTCAATTGTTTTGGAAACATACGACCAAATAATTTCATTTAATATAATTTTTTTTTTCTAACTCAAATAATTACTCCATCCATTGTAACAAGAGATATTTGATATGACGTACTACGGCCACATGCGAGTTGATAAGAGCTGAGTTGAAGTGGAAATAACTTCATCGATTTCACGGGTTCGATTCTCGTGTGGAGCATATTTCCAACTGAAATATTGTGGGGTATGGTTTGGGACTTAGTCCGTTATATGAGTCCTCTCCTCGGACCCCTGCCTACTCGTGTATATTCCTCGATTTACAATCTGTATAGGCCAAGAAACCTCTTATTTATACAGGAGTTAGATCATTAATGAGTTAACTTTTCAAAAGAAATATTTAATATGATGAAATAAAAATACAAATACAAACATTTGGGTTCAATTAATAACTTAGAAAAAGGGAGTTACAACACTACACTTCTCGGGAACAACACATAAGATTGATATGAACAATTTTTTTTATTTTTTGGTTTTAAAACCATCCGCAGATTAACTTTTAAAATGCTAAAAAATTAGAATGAAATATGATATTTGTTTGCATTTGGATTTTGTTTATGACCTACCAGCAACAATGTAACGTGTCAAGAGCACCAAACAAGATCGATGATAATGAATTGTATTCAAAGCTGAAAATATAAATTATATTTCTTTAAAAATTCCCACAAAAATGCACCAACACAGTACAAAATTTCAGGAGTTTCGAGTGATCCCAATTTTGTTTTAACCAGATATTAAAGTATGGGACAATTTTTGTGGGCGGATCATAATGTAAGTGATCCATTGTGGAATGTGACGAGGATTGTTCATTAATAATATTTTTCTATGCGCTAATTTTGAGTGCCAGGACGACTATATATTATATAAATTACATATTATGAATATGATATGGAAATTTTCTGTCCCTATGGAAGACTAATGTGGTGATGCACGTAACACGTCGAAATTAGTGTTAGTCTCCATCGATCTAGCTATATATATATTGGTCTTGTATGAAGCATGCACGATGGAGACTAATATAATTTTATCCAAATTATTTAGAATATGAATGCGTAATATGTCAAAAACAGAAAAAAAAAAAAAAAGATAAAGATAAAGAATAGTTCATGCCATGATTTACATATTGCTTGAATTTAATTATGTTTACATATGAGGAGTTAATATATGGTAGTATCACGCGTTTAGATTTCCAAAATATTTAATATGTATACTATTAATAGATGCGGGTGACATCTCCATCACCAAACATAATAGATTTCCTAATAATAGTCTCGTGTTTATATTATTTTCCCAAACTACTGACAAAACGCTATAAATATATGTAAGTTATTTTTGTCATTTTTCATATAAATTTTGATAAATTAATTTAAAAAACAAAAGTTAATGGTAGAACATATATGCAAAATCTGGTTATATCAACATGGTAAATTTTTTAACTAATGTAAGGAATTTAGTCATAACTATATCGTGAACGTTACAAATAAATCAAAAATAAACTAATGTGAGTAACATAGAAACAAATATTCCAAGAATATTCTTTTATCGTATGAGAATTGACAAAAGTACTGGAACCCCATGCACTTGCGTAGTTCATGAGATATAATATAAGTATTAACGTTGAATATTTGCTGAAATTTAAATTAATAAAAGCTTTCTTTTTTATGGCATAAGAATCATAAATATTGACATGCAAAACAGCGTAGCCGTCAAATTTATACGATAAATTAGTATTCGATTATATATTATGTGAAACTTACCCTTCGTGTCTTACTCAGATTGCCACCTTAAATGCATCGCAGAAAGCCAACTTTTCCAAGTTGCATTAACACGTCAAACTACACTTCACTAACTCAAGGCAGGTGGAAATTGCTACAGACAAGTGTAATCCAGTGCCCTGCAATCCATATAAGAATGGGACATTTCAATCGAGGAATTTAAAATACATGCAAGATCCAAATTCTGCTGTCCTTGTCGTCAGATTGAACTCGCAGCAGAAATGGACGAAGAAACAAAAAGCTTTGTGAAAAAACCAAGCTCCAATTTACCGAGTGGAACCGGGAACGAGCTGCAGCTCACAGTGGATGAAGTGGTGGAAGAGTACGTGGGATCGTTTGGATTTTCACAGCTCCTGCAAGTCTTCTTGGTTTCAATAGCTTGGATATTTGATTCACACAGCACATTGGTCACGATATTCAGCGATGCCCAGCCGGAGTCCTGGCGGTGCATTGAGCCCAGCTGCGGGGTCGGTGGCCGGAGGGGAGGAACGGATTCTGTTTGTGGGTTGAAACCGGGTACCTGGGAGTGGAGTAATGGAAATTCAAGCTCCACCATTGCTGAATGGGGACTGGTTTGCGATCGCAGATTTCTTGCTGCCATTCCAGCGTCACTCTACTTTGTTGGATCCCTCATAGGTCCACTCTTTTTTTTTTCTCTCGTATTCTCTTTTGTTCTTCGATGAGATATATCTACTTCTATGATATTATTACCGTGGAATCCTGTGACATGCAGGCTCCGCTGTGTATGGTCGCCTCGCAGATGCTTTCCTCGGAAGAAAAAGAGCTGTGCTGCTATCATGTATTCTGACCTCCGGAACAACCTTCCTCACCTCCATATCCCCTAACATATGGATATATGCAGTCCTCCGATTTGCAAACGGCTTCTCTCGTTCGGGTATCGGCATATGCTGCCTTGTGCTATCGACAGAGGCCGTCGGCCGAAAATGGCGGGGCCAAGTTGGCCAATACGGTTTCTTTTTCTTCGCAGCAGGGTTTCTCTCAATCCCCTTGATTGCTTACCCGACAAGAACATGTTGGAGGAATTTGTATAAGATTATGTCGTTACTCCCACTTGTTTACTCGATTTTTATACTCGTACCCTTTGTATCGGAGTCTCCTCGGTGGCTTCTTGTTAGAGGTAGGAAGGGAGAAGCTCTCGAAATCTTGAAAAGATACGCAAGAATGAATGGGAGAGAACTGCCTCAAAACCTCTGTATTTTAGAGCCGTCAAGCATGGAGAAAGTACCAGGAAAAATCCAAAACCCCTCCCCTGTAAAGAACCTATGGAGCACAAAATGGGCTATGAAGCGAATGGCCATGGTTATGGTTACCGGTTTTGGAGTCGGATTCGTGTACTATGGGATTCAACTAAATGTTGAGAACCTCAACTTCAATCTCTACTTCACGGTTGCCATAAACGCGATGATGGAGATTCCGGCTGTTTTCATCGGCAGCGTTCTTTTGAGCTTCACGAATCGCCGTCTCCTGTTCTCTTGCTCGGCTTTTCTTGCCGGGATTTCTTGCATTTCCTGCATCCTTTTCTCAACCAGAGAGCACAACAAGGGGAGTCTGCCACAGCTGATGGTTGAGGCGATAGGATTCATGGCTGCTTCGACGGCATTTGATGTTTTGTATATCTACTGTGTGGAGCTTTTTCCAACAAATGTGAGGAACTTTGCTGTTTCTATGTTGAGGCAGGCACTGATGTTGGGGGCTTCGATCTCGCCTCTGCTGGTTGTGCTAGGAAGATTAAGTCCTTCTCTTTCGTTGCTTATTTTCGGCATTCTTTCGATTATCAGTGGATATTTGAGCTTGTGGTTGCCTGAGACTATGAATTGTCCCTTGTATGAGACTTTAGAGCAGCAGGAAGAGGAGGAGAGATTGGATTGTGTAACTCAAAATTATGACATGGAATTAGGCAAAGGTTTGGATATGTGAATGTATATTTGGCGTGCTGTAGCCTTTAATCCCTCGGTTCATACTTGAAATTGTAGTTGTAGGAGTACAAGTGTAGCAAATCTAAGTTGATGGTTTAGTACCCTTTATTGGTGTTCTCTTTGTAAATTGAATGAACCTGCATGTGTTTAAGATCATGATTGTAGTACTTACATTATCTTCAAGTTTGGTATCTCTTTGTTAACTTATTTCTGGCTTGAGTATATATAGTGTGTTTGCATATTGTTTTTGATAAATGAATTATAATTGAAGACATTTTTTGCTAAAAGTGTAGCCTCATGAGTCGTGAATCTCTAAGCTATTATACAGAGCATATTGTGAACAAAACTTACTCTGAAAATTGTCTTTTTCTACATATGGTGCTGAACAATTCTATACATTAAAGTGTTGCCTGCATCTATATTGTCAACTCTTTCTGAAAAATATGGCGCAGAAAATCACAAGTATCTGATCTCATCTGACAGTTTTCTTGGCCAAAAGGTGATGCTCTCTTCTGGGCTTGTATTTGAAGAAAAATTACATTATGACTTTCAGCTTCAGTTCTTTTTTTTTTTTTTGTCACACTGAAGGAGACAGCTAGCCCCTAGCCTCCACACTTATGGTACGTCCGGCCCGGGACTGAGGGTCATTCAATGCTACTACATTCAATGGTTGATCCATTGACTGACTATAAACGGGTTCCGTTTATTGTTTTTTAATGTGATCAATGCATTGGAATATATGGAAAAAAATACACACGTGGCTCATTCATGGCCTTTTGATCAACCTTGCGCTACTATACCAAGGGTAGCATGCAACAAAGCCTTCTATGGAAGATTCATCGTCACCTGTCCTGCATGTAGAGATCTCGATAATTATGCCATTTTTGGTACCTCCGATGCCCTGGCAGCACAGGTCTGAGCCTAGAGGCTGACATGCAGTTCATGCAACAGCATCCTCTGAAATCATTCACACATTTCAAGCAGCATCTGCACAAGCAAACCCGATTCATTTCGGAAAAACAGGGAAATCTTCACTTGAGACTAAGAAGGAAAATAGGCTGCTCTCAAGTTATGGAAATCAACCATATTATTCTCTTCTCTCTGACACATTTTTTTCGCCATAACGTTCTCAAAAATGACGATTGATTCTGGGAGAATGAAAACTTACAGAAACAGCAGGTTGCAGTCAAGATTGGCGCAGTTGCGATGCCTCAACTCAGAAACTTGAGCAGCACATGTATAGCATTTCGCAAACGAATGGGACACTTCTTGCTTCTTTCTTAGATCAGATGATATTTCAGGCTTGTAGGTAAAAGGTGATAGAGACAGACGGCCATCAAAAACAAACAAATTTCCAACCCATCCAACAGAACCTTCAGTCTCGAGATAATGAGAAACTCCTCCACTCAGAGTGTACAAATTTTTAAAACCCCGTTGCCTGTCACGCAAAACGAGAAGCTTAACTTATGTAAAGCAATTTCTTTACTCAATGACAGGTTCTGGACAGCTTGAAAAATGCAAAAATATAAATAGCATGTTACAGCTTCCAAGATTCAAAATTTAGAATCAAGCAATACCACGCACACTAGAAAAATTTCAACAACAGGAACATGAAAAGCATCAATATTCACTGGATTGACCTAAGAATTGCGGAGTATACGTCGCAGCGGATTCCTCCAGTACAATACATCAATATTTCTGTTTTCTCTTTATCAACAGCAGCCAAAGGATCTGAAGCCACGACCTGGACAAGAAATCGGTGCAAGATAAGGCCGTGTTTCGTCTGGGTTAAGAGGAAGGGTAGATAAAATAATTCTACCCCATGGCTTGTTTGGTTGGATTCTTAGGCCCATATTCCACCACAATGGTGTAATGGTTTATCATCTACTTGATTTGAGATTAAAATTCCTCCAACCAAATAAATAAAAGTTGGTAAAGGTACCAAGTTTTTAGCAAACAAGAAACTAGAGGCCTGCTACAGTCAATCATAAACCCCAACTATATGCTAGGTGACAAAACATAAAAATCAACCATGAATTTTATGTGTAGCCTGTTATTTGAAGGTTGAAGAAGGCGATACAGGGTTGCATTTGGGAAGATGGAAGTGAGATTTTGGGCACGATGTAATTCAATTAGTATATCACAAGGGTCAAATTTCTTGAATGTATGTGTGCGTTCTTTATGCCCACTCCAACTATATTTCACATGGATGGATAGGAACTTTCATGAAGTAAGTATTAGGAGCAATGGCTTTTCAGCAAGTAACATATCAAAAGACTACCTCCGACTCCGATATGCCAAATGACGTGCTTCTAAAGCAATCTACATCAGGACGCTGAGCCCCTTGAAAGTGACCAACATCCCATTCATAACCTAAATACATGCGGTTTAATTATCTCCCATTAACATTAGAAGAATACTTTAACAAATGGAATAGCGTACCCTTCTAGATTGAACAGAAACAAAACAAAAGGGAATTTGGAAGTCAAGATGTAAATTGGAGTGCAATGCTATTCTTTGTCAATCGTATTACAACAAATCTGGTCTCTGCCTAAAAACACAACAAAACCTTTTCCAGTGCCCAGAAATTACGTGTTCGCATGCATATGAGGCTTTGGGAATCGAACATTTAACAAAGACATGGTCACTGTACTCAATTACATCCAGTGTTTACTAATTAGACTCGAGGCACCTTTGGATAGGTAGTGTTGCATAGAGTGGATCACATTGATCAACCATTAAGTCATTATCCTTGGGTTAGTAAAACTTAAATTTAACTAGACAAATACAGTAATACCAGAAGTGGAGAAATAAATTAGCAGTTCATATACCCACTATGAGAATGTAATGAAATGGTGAGGAGAGGGAATTGTAGAATTAAACAAGTATCAAAGGACAATACCGTTTCTCACATCCAGGAGAACGAAGTTATTAACTGCCATGGATGAATTATCTATCTTATTAACTGCTGTCAGTCTGCTCCTCCATTGGGATGGTGTAAGAGGCGTGGCTCGCATTGATGGGTCAAGCAAAGGGAGATTTGACATGCTCTCTTCCAACTGGGAGAAAGAATGAACCCCAAAATATGTTATTTTACATTAATAATATTCAACAAAAATGATAATAGGTTCCTGGGATGCCCGGTAAAACAAAGGAATCTGTTAAAAAAGAGGATCATACATCTAGAAGGCTACAAAATCTTAAACAGGATAATGTTACAAAGTGTTTCAAAGTAATTATAGTATTTGGTACTTAAATCTTAAACAGGATAATGTTACAGCTCAATTTTTTAAAAGAGACAACAGAATCTTCAGGCACCCATTTCCCCTTTAAAAACAAGGTAAGAGGAGAACACAAGGAAACATATATATCAAATTCTAAATATACACAAGAGAGTCTGGTCTCTTCTCTAACATTTAGTGTATACAAAGCAAGAACGAAAATTAACGAGCAACAGCTGGCAGTAGGTATTATAAACCATATCTTGCCTGTACAAGGCATGGCTTATATCGCAATCTCAGTTTTGGGAAAGCATGGCCGTTATATGCAGGGGAGAGCTGAACCAATATGTCAGAAAACCTATGATCTTCTCTCACCCAGTTCACATATGCCATGGCATCTTTTGCCGGTCCACTGTACTGCACAAGATGGAGTGTAAGACAAGAATGTGAAAACGACTGCCTATAAATGATTCAGCCAAACATCAAACACATATAATTTTTCAGCTACTACTGGTCAATTATATGAAACAAACCATCAGCTAGAATGCATATAAAAAATAGAGAGAAAAAAAAAAAGGAACACCTGGGCATTGATTCCTTGTTCATTTAAATATATACGGCCACGTATATCACGACCCTGTATTAATTATCAACAGGTAAAATTTTGGAAAACCAATCAAAATCTGCAGACGGAAATGTTAAAATAGATTCTGAGATTTTAAAAACAGAACACGCAAAACAAAGCAAAAGGAAATAAAGAAAAAATCACCTGCATGAAAGAGAGATGTTTAGAGACCTCCATCTCTGGGTCTTCAACAAAAGCAAAGCGGTAGAAATTGACCACCACGAACTCGTCATCATAGTATACTCTAGGAGCACCAGCCTCCACCTCTACCCAGCTGCCATTCGTGCACGCAAATGCTGAAAGATTGAATCTTTCTTTAAAATCGCAACAAAATGAACCCCAAACAAAAGTTCTGGATTTTATAAGGCATTGAGAAAGAAATGGGGAATTGACAAATTGGGTTCCATTGTTGAATTTGTTGGGGATAGGATTCAGAAAAGGCGTCCATGCGGCGATTGTGAAGGGTCGGGCCATGTTTACAGCTTACCATCACTTCACTGTGTTCATGGTTGTAAATTGGATTAGGATGGTGGGGACTCGAGACTTCAAACCGAAATTACACATTTAACCCTTGACCTCTGACTAATTAATTAGACCCATGGATCCGTTGGTTAAATCGATGCGATAGATAAAATATTACGACGGTGGAATTAATAAATATTTGACTTTTGAATATATAATAATATTTAATAAAAGTAGCGCGATTGTTCGATTAATTAAATTTAAAATACTATATTAAATTATACTTTAAGTTTAATAAAAATTAATAATATATTAAAAGGATAATATTATAATTATATTAATTATTCGATTGATACGAGATAAATAGTTAATAATTTGATTAATATGAAATAAATAAATAATGATGTGAAATATTATCGTCCAACCAAATATAATATATTTATGTTTTGAGATTTCAAATGAAGATTATTGAATATTTATATCGAATATTTTTTCACACGATTATATTTTTAAGAATAATGTACGTAAATGAAAAATTTTTGATTATATAAAAACAAAATGAAATTTGATCAATATCAATTATCTCCTTGAATTCTTAGCCCGAAAATATCTAACAATATATGGGTAGTTCACGAAATTGTGAATTCTTCACAATTTTCTATTTTTGAAATAGGGTTATTTTCAGAAACAAATTATTTTCATAAAATTAGCCGATGCTGAGCTGTTGTTAGTAAACGAGCCTCTCCCCATAAAGCTTTACCAAAAATCTTATGAGAAATCGGAATTAGGAACTGTTGATGTTGGTGAATCGGTATTCTCGCAACATTCTACAAGTTTTGCACTTCTTTGTGAGAAGAATCAGCTGTAGGAAAACGTTCGGCGAGGAGGGGATGCTAGACGAAAGTAAATTTGATGTGCACTTCAATTTATTGGCCCTTCGAATTCCGAGGGAAAAATGCAAGCTTGCCACTCGAATCCTCAATGGGTGTGGACGGATATTCATTAACTGTAATTGAAGTTACTTCACTGATAATTTATCTACAGAGCTTTGTTACACATTTTTTTCTCTACATGAACAGGTATTTGCTTGATAGGCCGCGTGTCAAGCCTGTCACGGAAGACCCAACTTGCAACAATAATCGATACATGATATTGTCTGAGAGAATTCAAAATCCTGGTATAAACGCTATTTTATTTTTAAATGTACCGTCTTTTGATGCAGTTGTTAAAGATCGACATATTATGTCCTTGGATTCTGGGTTGGTCATGTGAATTTGCTTCTGAGTTTACTCGCAGATTTATCTGAGATCCCTGGTCATAAAGTTGATGAATTGAAAGAGCTCTTTGAAATTCAAGTGGTTCCTTATTCATTCACTCTTGGTTATTCATATTGGAATGCAGGTAGCGTGCAGTTAACAGATAAATTATTAATTTCTTTCTTTCCTTTCGTTTTTATCTAATTTCTCTTCTTCAGACCATATATTGAAGCAGATTTTGCCTCCTGGGGTTGAAGTACCATCATCTTTTGAGACCATAGTTAAGTCTAGTTTCTGTTCTAACCTTTTATTATTTTATTTTCAAGCTTGAAATGGTCTATTCAAGTTATTTGCACACGTGTCTTCAAATTTCTTTTTTCTGCTTTACCAAGTTATCGAATGGAGTTTCGCTGCCTTGCTCTGATTGAAGGTTACAGTTTGTTAGCTAATATTCTTCACACATATCCCTATTAATGATTAACCTTTCTGAATTCTGTGCAGGTCACATTGCTCACCTAAATATAACAGATGAACTACTCCCATACAAGGGTGTCATAGCTAAAGTTCTTTATGATGTATGTTTTTCTTCAATGTGCAACACTCGAGTTGATTTATTCAAATTTTAAAGTTCTCGAAGGACTTCTCCATTAATATTGATTGCTTGTTATTTAGAAGCAAATATTATTGCATCGACACCAGCATGTAGCCATACCAGCACATGTGATTTGGATTGGATCCATCTGTATTGTTATTAATAAGGGTGGAAAACATCTTTGAGGTGTCCAGCACAGATTACATTAAATTGTGTTTTCCAACTTTTAAGTAACAGAAGTAGAAATTGGAAAGATATCTGTGTAATCAAGATGCAGCAAGTTTGCTACTTTGAGTAATATTTTGTTATGACTCTCTTGCTTGAAAAGGTTGACCTTTGATTAATTTTTTATTATGAATCTCTTGCTTGAAAACGGTTGAGCGTGGAATTGAATTGTAATCCTTCCTTTCTTTCTGACCTTTTACTATGTTTGCTCTCAAAAGAAGTAACTTTTAACTTGCCTGATGAATTCTAGAACGATACAGCAAACTACTGGAATGATACCCAATGCTAGAAAAAGAAACTAGTGAATAGGATATGGTGCGTTGAGGGGCTACACATTTTTCATAGTTAGATCTCAATGGCTTTGCGGTACTGCTCCATTGACTTGTTTTGGTGGCTGAGAAGGAACACTTGAACAGTATATATATTCTTTTAACAAGAATAATATGCTCAGAATTGTTTCATCTGATACTCTAATTAATATTTATACATATTTTTATTCTTCTTGAAGGAAATTGATTTAAACTGGGAAAATTGATCATCCTTTTCATATAGTTCTTTTACCTCCCAGAAAAATTATCCACGAATCAAGACCATTGTTAATAAAGTTGGAACAATATCAAATGAATTTCGTGTGCCTAAATTTGAAGTGCTGGCCGGAGACTGCAATATGGTTACTGAAGTGAAGCAATACGGAGCAGTTTTCAAGCTTGATTATGGCTTGGTTTATTGGAATTCTAGATTGGAACATGAGCATTTGAGGCTGATTTCAATGTTTCGGACAGGAGATATTATTTGTGATATGTTTGCCGGTATCGGTCCATTTACTATACCTGCTGCACAAAAAGGATGCTATGTATATGCCAATGACTTAAATCCAGACAGCATTCGTTATTTGAAGATCAATGCAGAAAAGAACAAGGTTGACAATCTTGTCCGTGCATACAATTTGGATGCACGAAAATTTGTATCTTCACTGATGAAAGCGCCTTCAAGTGAGAGTTGTCTAGGACATGATACAGCTACTTCAGAAAATTCTGACAAAGAAGAGATGCAAACAAATGGAGTGACAAAGTTGGAAGAGAGTAATTATTCCTATGGCATGTGTCTTATTGCGTGTTTTTCGTTATACGTCAATGAACTTTGATGTTATTTTTGGTATTCTTAAAGGTACAACGCAAGATATACCAGATGAGAAGTTAATCTGGTGTGAAGGTAATCAACATTCATGTGTGAAAGAAGATGCTAATTTACCGCCAGCTAAAAGACGTCCTGAAAGTTCTTTTAATGGTATGATATGATTATGGGTTGAATGAGGGGTTACTGAGTGTTGAAAAGCTACGAGTCACTGCTATGAATACAGTGTTGCTAATGTAACATGTCGTGGTTATTTCTGTTTCATTTGTCGTTTTGTAATTTCTGTTGCAGAAAATGGAGTTGCTGTAATTGCTGATGTTCATGTGCCTGATAAAAAGAAAAGAGGTTTGAACAAGTGCGCAAGAGGCTCTCAGACATTCAACTTAAAGCCCTGGGAGCACATTGATCATATCATAATGAACCTACCTGCCTCTGCTTTAGAATTTCTCGGTGAATTTTCTATATTCCAGATCCACTTTTTAATATGAGTTTTAGAGGCAATTTCAGAATGTCTGTATCTTAATATTGGTAATTGAAGTAGTTTTGTTTAGTTACACTTATGAGATTGAAGCTCTGGTTGCTGCTTACTGCCATATCCCTGAAGATTGTATGATTGTATCTTCTTGATTGGACATGGTACTGAACAAGTCTGTTTAGTTCCCTTGGTAATGAAGCTTTGCTTTATCAGAACACTTGGTCTTTAATATAGTTCATGAGGAAAGCCTCTTATTTTGCAGCATTCAACCTCCACTTCGGTAATCTAACGTCTCATGTTTTTGAAAAATAATGGCTTCTCATTCCTTATGATGGTTTTCGTTTTATATCAGCAGTAGAAATTTCTCTTTTAATCTCGTCATTTTGACATAAATGTACATCTGGTTTTCTTTTCTCCATAGTTTTCCTTTTGTGGAACTTGAATTTTTTTTTTTTTATTTCTGGTAATTTGTTCATATAAATCTGAATTTTGCAATTTGCTGGTTAGCTTTGAGAAGGTCAAGGAAATTGTTAAGATACTTTTGCAGATGCATTTAGAGCTCTGATAGAGAGAAGGTACTGGAAAGGTTTTCTTCCATGGATACACTGCTATTGCTTCATGCGATCAAGTGAAACAAATGAATCAATATTATCAGTAAGTTTCTTCCTGTGGATAGCTACATGTTCTCATCCGCTTTTCTATTTAATATCTCTAATATTCTAAGTTTCTCCCTCCCTCCATGAACAGTGAATCACATAAATTTTATTCCCCTTATGCATTCTATCTCTATTTGATTCAATATCAGGAGGCAGAGAAGGCCTTGGATGCTCACATACAAGATCCAATATTTTACCGTGTTCGAGATGTTGCCCCCAACAAGGTAAAAGCCGTAGACTTGATATTGCATCATATGCAAGAGTATAGTTTCTAAAGATTTTATTTATCCTGCAGGCCATGTTTTGTTTAAGCTTCAGATTACCAGAAGACATATTTATGGATAACGAGGAAACGGCGGGATACTCTGGACCATCGAAATCTACAATTCAGGACTAAACAATGAGCTCGTTGATTATTGCTGAGATTCAAGTTTTCGACCTGTTACCGAATTTTTGTTCATTTAATTTCAAATTAATTGTATCATTTTACAGTTTAGTATTCTAAAAGTAAAAATGAACATTAAAGTTTAGTGTCAATATTTTTCGTTCTACATGTAAGGCCTGATAGTCGTTGATTCTACCACGATTCATGCCTTGATATCCGCTCATGCATGAATGGAACAATGTTCAGACATGAACGTAACTTTAACATGTTAAATTTCATTTAACATTTTCTCCAGTCAGTCCATGTAACAAAAGCTCTAAAAGAAATATCTTGGGATGCTTGATGTCACATGAATTATCTAAGAAACTAATTTCATAAACCAATAGGATGCTTATCAAAAGTATGTTCGAATCAGTGATACAGTGTACACATCAAGACACCGTTTCCAAGAACCAATACAACGTTTTTCAAAATTATGTTTGAATCAACAATACCATGTACACTCCTTGAGATACATACGTGAGATTTGATTATACTATCTGCATTCTATGTTTCTGGTATCCAAGAAAGCAGAGTGTACACATCAAGAAACTGTTTCCAAAAACCAATAAAATGTTTTTCAAAATTATGTTTGAATCAACAATACCGTGTACACTCCTTGCGATTCATATGTGAGATTTCATTCTACAATCTGCATTTTTTCTGGTATCCAAGAAAGCAGAGCACCATGAGCTTGATATTAGATTCGGGTAATTCATAGCTATTGAACATGACAATCCATGTTCTGGGCTATGACAAGATAGGCTGAACTAGATGGATAGATCCTGTGGCTAAATCAAACGTAAAAGGACTCTGTAAGCTATCTAGGAGGCTCCATATCTGCACTGTACTTCTTCCCCTTGTATAAGTCTCTCCACTGCATCCGACGGCAACCCAACCAACTCTAATGTCTTCTCCCAGACTTTATAACAAGTTTCAATGTCGTGTGCTTCTTCAGATGGATTTGCAGGACGGCAGTCTTGAGAGATGAAAGCACAGACTGGCCAATCTTCTGCTTTCAGTGAGTCGCAGTACTCTGGCAGTTGGGGGTCAGTGGCAGCAAAAAGTGCACTTCTGGAGCCTGCAATTGCAACAGAATATGACTATTCTCACCGGATGGTTTAGTTGAGGTTGAAGACAAAGATACAATAACGAGGAAAAATAAACTGACGCTAAAAAATGTGTACAGCATGCCCCAAGGAATATGAGCCAAGTCTTAACAATTTTAATAGTTTACGTGATCTTACATTAAGACATCGCTCATTAAGCAAATGTTAAAATAGAAATGGGTGATGCGTCTTGATGTAGTGTACACTAGATTTCCTCGTAGACATCTATTAAACAAAATCCCAAAAAACTTGAATGGGAAATGATGAAAAAATGTGAAGATGCACCTTCTGCTGGGCTGAAAATAAAATAGGGAATCAAACGATACCCAGCTTGAACAATCTTTGGAAGATCCCGAGCCTGCATTTTGCCAACTCAAACTTTAACATGTACAATGAAATCAAATCTTATTACGCAACAACTGCTTGCATATAATACAAAGGACCAAAAAAAAAAGAGAATTCCATGATACTAAGAAATGATGAGGTATTAAAAAGCCAGACAAGGCTCTCATGTACGGTCAAATTAAAAAGTAGGTGTGTGATTATATTAATCGAACTTACAAGTCTACATCCCAACAAATTTATTGCTTATTCTTTGTGCAGAAGAATTTAGAGGTTAATTTCATAAGGTTGGGTATTAATCATATCATAAACTAACTACTGAGTACTCAAGCACCTTATAGAATGTCTCAAAAAGTAACTCGATGCATCTGGCATTGGCAAGCAACATTAACTTCGTAAAAATATGTTCACTCTAATGATTTCAGGAGCATGCGATGCCTGGATTCGACGCTTGTTTCACAAACAAAAACCATTCAGCTACTTTTAATTTTTAAATGAATAGGATTTTAAGATATGGATTAATCGGTCAAAAACCTAAAACAGGCGGTACTTACAACATTGGTGTGGACTATCCCAGGAGAAACACACGCTACATTTATGCCAACTTCAGCTGGAAGGCGCTTATTAAGAATACTGCTGAACATGATCTGCATTCACAAAACTGTGATAATTAAAATTGCATGCTTATTCTTTTCACAGGAACCACAAAAGGGAAAAACATAAAAGAAGGCTCAATGGTGCCAAGGAGGCAGGTTGAGGCTCTCAAAAATTTTTGGAACCAAAGCATAAAAAAGAGCGTCTCCACTCACTCTACCAGGAGCATTAACCTCAGAAGGGTAAAATTATGAGGTTTATGACATGGAAGCTATTCTTACATTTAAATGATGCAACTCGCTATTGAAAAACAAGGTAGAGACTTGCATGTCATCAAAAGTCGAAAGTAACTGCTAAAGTTTTAAGCGAGTGGTTGAGCACACCTCAGCTAGTTTACTGCTTGTGTATCCCACCAAACTTGTGTACTTTCTTTTGTTAGATACAACATTCATATCTTCTGTATCCACAAATCCTACATAATGCATCTACATACAACCAAAACAACTTATATCAGTTAAAGCAGCCAATGTTTCTCTTAGAAGTATTATAGCAAAGAAAAGTTGCAAATTTAAGTTAAATGATATTGAAACAATTCATATGCATATGGTGCTTGCAAAACTTACAACAGAATTCACATTAATAATGCGGCTAGGTGAGCCTCTGACGAGGGAAGGCAAAAGCAACACTGAAAGCAGAGATGGAGCTAGATGATTCACTTGCATGTGCTCTTCATAACCGTCTTTTGAAAACTTTTGTGGTTCTGGATCCAAAGAAATAGAGCAAACATGATGCAATCAAATGGATTATTTAACAAGAGAAGTATTAGCAAATGAACGAGTGTAACTCAATTGGACCAAAAGATTACAGAAAACAACTGGATACAACATATTTTAGTTTACTTAATATTAATCTAATTTCAATGCAAACACAAGATGCAGTGCAAACTTTCATTCACGAACAATTGATGCAGTAATTTAAGAGTAGATTCAATATGAACCTCCAATGGAAAATATTCCAGCATTGTTGATGAGAGCATGAAGAGGTGCTGAACGTGCATTCCAAGCTTCAGCGAATCTCACAACAGAGTCCAGAGAAAGAAGATCGAGTTCCATAACCTTTAAAATTGCATGTGCGAAAGTTTGTCACAATGAAACTTCATAAAACTTACTTGAAATCATCTTATAACAAGAAAAATATATCCATAGATATATTATTTGTTTAATTGAAAATTACAGATGGTCAAATGGAATGCACAAGCATAAGTTGATCTGCAAGCAGGAATATATGTTGTTCCTTAGGACATGTTTGTAGATTCACCATAACAGTTAATCCAAACTTATGAGTTGATGTCATATATTAAGTACCTCCATATTAAGAGGAAGACCCCTTCCTAACCACTCTTCCTGCCATTTCTTTATCAACTCATTAGCAGCCTTTGAATTCCGCACCGCCATCACAACATGTCCCCCTGCTTCCGCCAATTGCCTGTTGTAGATTAAGATATCAGATCCTTTACATACAAATAAACCAAGCACTCGTTATTGTGGCAATATTTAAATTTTCCAAGCTCAAGACCTGGAATACCCGTAAGAGATCATCTGCCTTCGGCATCAACTTCATGTTCCATAAAAAGAAACCAAGTCTCATTTCAATAACAACCATTACAAAGAAATGATCATTTAATTACAGCTAAAGCAAGACTGCGTATCAAAGAAAAGTTTTTGACACAAAAAAAACATAAAAAAAATGTATATAACAGAGAAAAAAATACGAGGAATAACCTAGCGATTTCTCTGCCGATCCCGGAGGTGGATCCTGTAACAATGAAGGTGAGGTCATTGATAGGAGGAAGGGGCATTGGGTTCGGCAAATGGCTGGCTAGAATCCTCTGAAACAGCATCTCGTAAACTACATAAAACCAACCGGTTAGCCAATTAAGCCACCCCAGCGCTTCCTTCTTCGCCTTCTTCTGAAGCATTTCAACTTTCTCCGAGGCCAAGGGTTTGCCATTTTCTTTTTCCTTACCCTTTCCCATGTCGGCTGAAGATTGGGACGCCATTTTCTCACTGGAGAAGTTCCAGATATGCTGCTTCAATGAATGCTTTCCGTTGATTCGAATCTTAGCTCGTAACCATTTTCTAATAGTGCGTGCGTGTCTGTGAGTGAGTGTGACAGATTCGATTCCTGCTCTGTCGTCTTACATATCCATGCGATAAGTAAATAAGAATAATCCACAAAATTATAGTAATAAAATCTTAAATAATGAACTGAATTTATTGATTTATTTAAATCAGATTAGACAGTAAGTTTCTTTTTTTGGCAAACATGTGTCTTTGGGTGTGTGTGTGCATTATATATACAAGTATTATATGTTTGAGTAGAAGCTACAGTGTATCACCATAGGACGTGTTTGACTAATTTAATTATTGGCTATTTGGCATCATACAAAACCCATCAAGAATCAATGCCTATTATACACTCCAATATTTTCGAAATACATAAGTGTATATTTTCCGGTAAAAATCAACAAATTATTTTATGTTTAATGAAGGTAAAGTGTGATAAAAACATAAGAATAACGATGGGACCATCTAATCAAACGGGTTGATGATAAAAACAGATTTCCATTTCATGAAAAACTACTTGTAATCGGAACTCTCCATTCACAACTCAACTAGCGAGCTATACTGACGAAGGATGGCAACAGTTGAAATCGTCCTTTGCGGCATATGTTGAACAAGTGAAAAGAAGCTACAAAAATCTGAAATATATATGAAAAGATTGCTGAAATGCCTGCAGTTAATGCTACAAATATTATATGAAAACTGGTGTAATTCCCAAGCCTCAACACTACTTTTTAACATCCGCAGTCGAGTAAGATGGAGGAGGGGAGGTCATCACCACCTATTGTTGGGCGGTTTCACCTTGTAAATTCTGACTATCCAGTTTGATGTGGTGAATGCCTCTTCCAAATACTCCAGCTTTATGTCTTTATTTCCGATTTCCACTCCTCTTGCTCTGTCGTATCTGTTCAAAGACTCTGGCCGTTACAGAGTATATAACTCATGCAGCAAGATAAAGTCATACAGCATCCATGATAGTGCTAACAGGCTCACAGATAATTAATTAGGATTCATGTTCATATTAATACAAGGTCGCATGAACAGAAATGCTGATCCGTTTCTTAATATTTAGGCTAGAAATAAACAATGGGTCAGTTGCATTACGACATGAAGTCACCTTATCAATTTTGACTAGTTAAAAATGCCAACTGAAGACATATAAATCCCCCAATCGCGGACTTCCATTTCAGATGAAACAAGAAAAAGAGGGACACTTTCACATCCAGGCAGATACAGCCAGGAGCCGGGGCTTTGACACCCACAGAACTTAAAATTGTCTAACAGACCATTCCCATGAATGTAAATTAAAATATTATCACTCAAATCCTTTTTATATTTATTAATTACTAAAATGGTTAAAATATAATTTTTCACCTTATCCCAAATTTAATCGATCAAACCAAAATACTATTCAACATCCAACGCAACATTTTATTATTTACACCATTTTTTTATCTTGTTCATCTCGTCTTATCCACTGAACCAAAAGGGACCACTGGGATCCATGTGGTTCGCAAAACACTACAGAAAATACAACTGGATAGAGGAAATGTCAATTAGTCTCTCAACATGTTTTCCCATCCGCAGTGTAAGGTGACTGCGGGTCCAACTCAATGCGAATAGATAAAACAACAGTAGCCAGCTCTAGACTCTAGAGGCTCAGTATGGATAGGAAATGAATGCTCAGCATTATCTACATTGCTAGACTAATAGTCGACAAGTAGAGATGACTGAAAACACATCATCCTCGATGCATATTCAGGAAATCCTTGGATTGCTATTAAGTGAAAAGCCAAGAGGAGGAGGAATCGAAGCTTAAGCAAGAAAGCAAAGATTCAAACAAGTAACTCACCCGGGAGGCTTTCCATATTCTGTTGTGAGCTCACCAAATCGATAATATGATAGCTTGTACCTAATTGTGAATTCAAGTGAACTGTTAATGACATTTATCATGCTAAAACGATGCGGAGTTCCTTTGGCTAGCTACAATCTCATTAAATCATAAAAGGTAAACAAAATAATAATCACATCCTATAAAAAAAAACTGTTGCTGTCAAGGTGGTCACTCCATTATACTTTATCTGCAGAAGGGCATAAAATATTATATTCGATTATAGATACAGGTAGAGTAAGCTTCACAAGTTTTATGTCAAGATTCATGCATGAACATATGCCTGTCAAAATTCTGGAACCTAGCATAAAGCAGGCTGTAACACGTGATACGACAAGATTTTTTTGGATTATCAGTGATCAACTATCAGAGTGACAAATACTTATGTAACACTTTTTTGCACAAGCCATAATGCTCCAAGATCCCGCAACAATAGAACTGAATATGGTCCTCAACACCTTGTCAGAGGTTTTTGTGTTGGAACAAATTTGTCAAAAACATGAATGATTACGTATCTTCCACAACCATAACATATTAACATTCACTAGTCGCAAAAATGTCAAATTTAAACCATAGTAAGCCATGAAAATCTACTTACATCAGACAATTTAACATCTTCGGAGCTGCACCTTTGTCAACACGATACTCTCCATTAACAAGGTAATCAGGTTCCTTAATGACAGGAAAAACTCCACCTCCAATTCTTACCATCCATAAAAATCTGATACAAAATGGACCAAAATGAATTTGTGAGCTGCAGCGAAACTAACTAAAGCATAAGGCAGCAAAAAATCAACAAATCATTGAGGCAGCGGTATTGCGTGCCCCACATGCATTTTGGTAGACATATTATCATGTATCGCAAGCTTAAAACCAAATCCAGCAGCAGATTTCATAAAGAAACAAGAACCGGTGACTATATTCCTACTGTTCAGATCTTTTGGTTCAGTAGTGCAGTAGAACAAAATGAAGTGAGAAATATGAGCGTGAACCACATAAATTTTAAAAATTAATTATGCTTTCAAGTTTCAAGCTCATAGGATTTTTACTATTTATATCATCTAAAAACACAGCTATATTGACAATCTTGCAAACAGTAGCAGTCATAAATTAGGATTATGAGCTAGAGGTCCAAGTTATTTACTTGTTAATATCGTCAGACGAATAACCAGTAACACCACCAAACACCACTAGTACGTAATCAACATCAAGTGATCTCATTATATCATATGCCTCATTCTCGTAGGATGACATCGCACGCCCAACAGTGGCAATATGTGTGTTATTCCAAGTGTTATTGTCCACAATTACTGTTCTATTCCCCATGGCAGTAATCTGGTAGCCATAATCCCACCAAGACATCACTTTGGCATCCTGGGGAGTATTCTGCCGCAGCCAAAAATATGCCTCACGGTAGTCATCAAAAATGACTCTATTCCCATGAGCACCCCGGGCAGCTAAGACAATTGATGGAGATGAGTAAGCCTCTGATGTAACCCAAGTACAGTGGATTGCATATCTGCTAAGCAAGTAAAATGCTCCAAGAAGCAATGCTAAAGCCCCATTTCTCTGAAAAGGCATAGATTGATCGAGTGAACCCTGTCATCGGCCAGAGAGAAGTAAGCAGTCACTCAATTGAAACTGCTTTTAAAGATCAAATCCAAAAGCTAGAACAAGAGTGATTGCACTGAAAGGGAGGTCCATATCTATTCTTCATTTAACAAAGGGACCCAGATATTAAGGCAATAGCATTGTGATGTGTTATTCAAAATTGACATGTTAACTTCATATAGTCTGTCTTCAGTGAATCAATATTACATATAAGGCATTGTGTATGACTATAGCATTTTGTATATAAAGTTCGCATATTCTTCAGATGCTAGATCAGTTAACTGTTTTTAAAACTTCCAAATACAATATGCATGACAATTAGAGATGAATTACAGCGGTTATTATGTGACGACCAGTAAAACATCCAATACAGTCACTTTCCTCTTTGCCTAATTTCAGGAAGCAAAATAAAGTCACTTTCCTTCCCGCCGAATTTCAATCCTCATACTTATCGACCTCCTATTTAAGGAATGATACCAAGAGCCCGGAGAAGTAAAATGCAGGAAAGAAAGGGAGGAAAATTATAAAACAGCAAATGTTCATAAATCCAACCATCCTATAATTATCTATAGCCATAATATCAGAATATATTTGATCAGTTTCAGAAAAAGAAAAAAAGGAATCTATGTGATCAACGGAATTACTGTAAGCTATATGTTTTTACCAGATCCTGGACAGCTATGATCTTGTAGCAACAGGTTCCCAAATAATCTAGTGCCTTTCTGAAAGATCCAATAACTGATTTTCAGATGGAGCAGCTTTAGGACACTCGTAAAAATTTCTTGACCTATACTCTATTTTTTGCTGTTAATACTCCAATGTAATTCCCTACAGTTCTTGTCGAATTCAAATACAATACATATTTTTCAAACTAGTCAATAAATTTCGGAACCATAAACACGGTTCAAGAAGTTGCTTCTTAATTTCTAGAATATATTGTTTGATTTAGAAAATGTAGGTTACCATCCAATCAGTCAGCGAACTGCTCATTGTATCGATCAAGCATTTATCATAATCCCATATCGCAATAAATTGCTCATATCTTGCATAACCAATTATTAGACAAGGAGCAAACCTTCGAAGAAGTTTTGGAGGTAGTCGTTCCTTTACTCGTACCGCCAGTTGTGGGCTTGCTTTTTAACCTCACTAGCTGAGTTAAGTTCTTTATGGTGGCTGAGACTGCAATGGCACTGATGAGACATACTGCAGGTGTTGCAACAAGTATTAACCGCACCATGACTCCAGCAAAGTACATGCTGGTGAGACCATACATCACGATGAATATCGTCACATCTGACAAACGTTTGAAGCAGAAATACAGACCAGCAGGGAAAAGTAGCAACAGCACATGAAAATCAAACATGAAAGATGACCATGCTGTTGGCTGATGTTCGGAGACAGATGCAATGATCGGAATGTGATCCTTTGCATATGTCGGATCCAGGAGGGAATAAAATCGACCAGTCCATGGAGAAATATAACCAGAGGCAGTTCCAACCCCAAGAGCTATGGCTCCCAAACCTACTGTAAAGGTCACTGTAATCCTCAGGAATGCGTGGAACAACTTTGGAACATCTAGTAGGTGCTTAACCCAATCCAAAAAGTAGAAAACCTACACAAAAAATTGAAATTAATGGCAATTAGATGATTGACGGTAAACCTGAATTCTCCAGTGACTTCTATAGTTATACACAACGTGCAGATAAAACAAACCAAATATAGATATGAACTACATGCGAACTGAAGATCACCACCATACTTAGATGTGATTTCAGAAACGCAGCACTTGGTGGCCATTGCCCACAATTATCACTATTGTCAGGCTTAAAATTAGGTGAAACAGCAATGACCAAAAGAAATAGAAGTAAATGGCCTTCAAACTACTGAAATTTTTAAAGAAATATTTTCATATATTTTTAACTCTAATCTCTTCCCAAGACATAGCATCCAGAAAATTCTGTAGTCAACCTTAACCAAATGCACTATCTTCCACCACTTAGTGCAGACATATTAGAGTCCATGCCGATATTGTTTCTACAGACAAAAGGATGCGAGTAATTCCAATTGCTCCAATCAGGATAATTCTTCAAGTTATGTAATAAAACAAAGCTATTGCATAATATAATCTACATCCAGTTGTTTTTGCCGTGACTTCTGTCCCACAGCAGGGACTTATAAATAATTCTACTTCATGACATAAAAACCTAGTTTCATTCCACTTGGAAATAAAGCAAAAGGATTCAATCCGCAAGATGCTTCCATCTATAATTTTTGGGTGGGAGTTCCAAAAAATAATAGATCAAAATACCTGCATCAAGAAAAACACTCCCATTGCAGCCATGTGTTCTCCAGATTGGACATGCTGAAATCCCACAAAACGAATTTGCATTGCCAGTAACATTCCCAGCACATACATGCAATTATAAGCCACATATAATCTCATCGAGTATCTCCCAGTAACCAAAAGGACCAACACATATAGTGGGACCAAATTGATAATGAACACATAACCACCCCATGCCGAAACCATGTAGAAATACCCGAAAGCTGAGGCCAAGGCCCAAGCAAGTGAGCCTGTATTTACAGCCTTAACAAACAGATAGAATGTAAGCAATAATGCAAATATAGCGACACCCTCGTTATCATATGAGCCCGCCACAGATCTCGATATATAACCTGGGCAGATCGCGATTAATGCAGCTGCTACAAGTCCAGCACCAGAGTCCCATAACTCTTTCCCAAAGAAGTAAGCAACAAGAGTTGTGTTGGAAGCAAAAAATGGAGCGGTGAGTACACAAACTTCACGGATGTGCACTGCAAACCTGGGAGATGATGGAAAATGTCATATGAGAGCATTGAGATGTGCGCATGACATGCATGCAGCTTAAGTTTGCATAATTTGGAATAATAATAGTTAAAAGTTTGGTCTTTATCACCCAATAATTTGTAACATTTTCAAACCACATCTACCTGGCACAATTTCAGTATTCTAGTAAAACTAATAATGGATGAAAATGTACCTAAGAAAGCGAAGGGTCGAGTAAATCAAGGCAGCCGTAACCATGAGCCCAGGATAGAGCGTCCCACCGATGATCCTACCTAGCGGGTACCAGCTCTCTGAGTCGAACCAGTTCCAGAACTCGTAATAGCCATTCTGAGTCAAGTATTGGGTCACCCGGTAGTTGAAGTATGGGTCAAACTCGTGGATCATGCTCTCGTAACGCAACACACTGAACAAACGAGTGATGAAGGCCAGAACGTACACCAAGCAAAGGATCGTGACGCGGATCAAGAGCTCCTGCTGCTTTGTTTTCAGTTTTAAGGACTTCAGCACTGAAATCACTCCCTGGGACGATAGTAGATCCATCGCTGATTTCTCCACTTTCGCGGCCACCATTGTAATCGATCGATCCGGTCGATCAAAATTAGAATTCTGATGTGCTTGAATTAAATAGGGTTGTGATATTCTTGGAACTAGAAATTGTTGAGTTCCATTTTTCTGAATGGATGAACGTTAAACCCTACCCGCTCTTCAATCACTCTTGACAAGTGTGGAAAATCAGGGGTGTCAAATTCGGACTCAACCCGAAAACCGAACCCACTCGAAAAAAATCAGGTTCGGGTTGAGCCAATTCGGGTTGGTGTTGGTTCGAGTTGGGTTCGGGTTGGGAGTTTTTTTAAAAAAATTTATTCAACCCGTCCCGAACCCACCCAATCAATCCAAATTAACACTAAAATACACTCCAACCCGATAACCCAACCCGAACCCACCCGAAAAAAATCAAGTTCGGGTTGAGCCATTTCGGGTTGATTCGGGTTTGGGTTGGGTTCGGGTTGGGAGTTTTTTTTTTACTTTTCACCCCAACCCGACCCGAATCCACCCGATCCACCCGAATTGACACCCCTATCACGAAAATTATGTTCACCAAATACACAAGAAAGCGTTTCAACATTTTATAAGTCGCGTTGAAAAGAAAATGTTAACGAACGCATATATGTCTATATGAAGTCTTTTCCCCCCTTTTTAATAGCAAACTTAAACCTTTCTTTCCAAATAAAATAAAAACAAAGATCATACTACCTAAATTTGAAAATCAGGAACAAATGGTCACATGGATGCTCTTTTTTTATGGGAATTAGATTCACTCGCTTGAAGATAATGTACAAAGAATTTCATGGATATCAATTAATTAGAGATAAAATTTGGTGCATTCTAAATGAAGACTAATCAGTTTTTGAGTGAAAAATGCTTGGATAGCATTGCAACATCTAAAAGATATGGATTAAAACTTCAAAAATTTGTAACAAAAAGAAAAAGAAAAAGAAAGAAAGAAAGCTTCTTGATCACTTTAATTAGAGGTTGCAACATTCAAAATATCAAACACATTGATCTTGTAACGATTTTCACTTTAGCTAATTTTGTATTTTGTAATTTATTATGTTCTTTTTTTTCTTTATAAAAAAAGGGTACGATGTATTAAATATATAATACATGTACACTGTAAGAGTCTCAACCTTTATTCAAATGCATATTCACGTATTACTAGTAGCGCTTTTAAAATTTTTTATAATTTCATATATTTAACAATATTTAAAAAGAATTCCTCATTATTTATGCAATAAATTAGTGATTTTAAACTTCAAATATAATGTTTAACAATACTTAGAAATTATTCAGTAAATTTATAAAATGTATAGGAAAACCAAATGATATAATACATTCCTATTTTGCTCTATATTTAAAAATATCTCCAGTAACATAAAACGTATAGGGACACCAGGAATTAACTAGAGAACATTATGGACTGGTACTCATAGGTTACTAACCTCAGATATCGGTGACACCGAAATTCAATCAGTTTATGCAATGTAATAAATTAATAAGTTATCACACCATGTAACTGTAATACATGCACAAGAATTTGAAAATGGTATACGTGAATGACAAGTCCAATTGCAATATTAATTCCCAGCTGCTCACCTAAATACATTACAGCATCCAATAAATTGAAATTTTGCAAAAAATTAGAAATATGACAGGCAAACAATTTATTTGGAAAATTAACTTCAATAAATAAAAAAAATTAAACATAAAAAGTTTTGGATCCTGAGCTAAGATAATAATAGCACCAATCCCAGTTCGACAAAAAAATAAATGGAATTCCTAAAATAATCCTGAAGGCACAACGCCAAATTTTAACAGAAAGTGAACGGGTAACAGTATCAAGGAATCAGAAACAACTGTCCTACGTCGTTGAGGATAAGCTACAGATTCTTATGTACAGGTAAAAAGAGAGTGGAGAATCCGCTGTAATCTGAAATTCTGCTGCAATTTAGACGTTGATCGAAGGTTGCGACGTGGTAAGAATATCTCCTTCACAGAACCTCCACGATCCGTCATCTTGCCTTTCCAGAAGATAAATAAGTTTATAGGGGCTGCAAGACGTGATCGGAATGTAGGAAACTTTTAATCCCATAGAAGAGTCCAGAGAGGATTGTAAACTAATTATTTCAGCGTGTCAGTTGTTAAATGGAGTTACTACCTTTTCTTACGCAACAAATATCAAACAACTATAGAAGACACAAGTGCCCCCGCTACAAGCACTTGTTTCAATAGAAAATATTAAATTACCTGTAGTATGTTGGGTTCTTAGGCTGGGATTCGTCAACAAGTTCAGCTGCCTCTTCCAAGAAAACCTCTATTTCAGCCATTTCCCTCCCAATCCCATCTTTCAAAATGTCAGCACGTGTAACTTTCAGTTGCAATAAAACAAATCTCCAATAACAGGACCTTGCTTTTGCAGCATCTGCCAAAGTTTGCCACTAGAAACGAAAACCAGAAATAAGAAACAAGCACTTAGCTTGAGGATACTATGCTGTAAGGTTTGATAGAATCAGAAAGGTTCAAGTAGTACAATTTTAAACTCTACGCAATTGTTTCCTAGAAAAAAGAGGCAGTATACAAATCTCAAAACATGTGTTCTCCTTATTCTAAATGTAAATTCTACAGGTTATACATTTCAAAAAACACTTGAATATGTTCAAAAATTAAAACCAAAAAGTGCAACACATTAACAAAAGGGATGAAACTGATCCAACATCATATTTTATAGTGATCAGCTCAAAGATTTGTGGAGTATAACTAAACCACAATAATAAGGTAGTACCTGAACTAGCATAGAACCATCAAGAACTTCTGGGAGGCCATGATCATCATGGTTAGGTCCCAGCGCTTCTGCTTTAATTGATTGCCATCGCTTGACAAGAATCTCAGCATCTTTGATAGACATCTGCTGCCTATAAGTTGATGCCATTGAAGATGACAGGCCAGAGGAGAGGGAAGCCGTTTTCAAATCAACAGCTTCTGAGCTCTCCCCAGAATGCACAAGTCTAGAAAGAAACTTCTGAAATTTTCTCGTCATACCATCTTTCTTTGTTACTAAATATTGGTAACTTAAATCCGTATTAGAATCTGCACTCCAAGAAAGGGAGCTAGTATCAGCACTCTGTTTGTCCATCCTCCGTGCAGTCCCATTTCCAGCCCTCCAGAATAGTGTATTTTTAAGTTTAAGGAGCGCAATCAAACCGAAGCCCAACGCTGTAGCATATATTATCTTTCCAAGCATGTTACCTACGCCCAACCAAAATTTCCAAACATCACCTTGCTTTGAACCCAAACTTCTCTTCAGCTGTGTAGATGGTAGGCTACCATTGCCTCCATCAGTGGTCTTGCTTTCCATCAACGGGATTTGAAGATCACGAGGAGCAAGTTGCTTCACAGCTGGTCCAAGATGTAGTGACGATACTGTAGATGAAACTGGTTCTTCGTCCCTTTGACCTGATGGAAGAGCAACAGCCAGTGGTCTATGCCTGATGTTCGAAACAGCTGGAACTGTTCTTTTATTATGCCTTTTTCCAGAAGTTCTTTTTTCCCAGGTAAAGAAGTCAGCCTGTTTCGGGCATAATTACAGAAAATAAGTCAGTCAGCAATCATGATTGAATTATAGCATCTACACCTCAGTGAGAACAAATTAGCTTAGAGCACATGACAGAACAACTTTACCAAAGATGGAGAAGTATCTCGGGTATCTGGAAACAAGCTAAGTACAGCTTCTTTCAACCATGTTTCCTAGGAATTCAATGAACAAACTGATAAATATTGTATCTGACACAATGTCAAAACTTTAAAAAAGGGCTTTAAAATTATAATATTATCCACCCTGCTCCGTATGTTTCCCTCCTTTTCCTCCTATATAATTCACCTTCTACCCATCTCTTTTCTTCATCAACACTATATTAGAGTGTTAACGATATATTAAATTTATGTTCTTTATGACCTCATCTATGACTGTCCAGTATAATCAACACCAGGTGATTAAGAAGTTAACTCATTTATTAGTTCAACACACAACATTCTGTCTCTATTGTATTTTAAGGCAAAAAAAATAAAATAAAAATGCAGACTTGTACAAATATTTTGTATGGAAAAGGAATTGAAAATGTTTGCTGTAAACTTATCATTGACATGAATTGGTCGCAGAGATTAGGACATATGTGTAAGAGGTAACAAACAAATCTTTCTGTCCCGGAAAAGGATAAACGGAAGGGGTTATAACTATTCTGTGCCAACTTTCCAATACAACTACGATCAGTTGAAAGCCATGTCTAATATTGACCACCATATTTTATTAGCATTACTAAAATTCAAATATTAAATAAATTGTAATTTGTGCCACACGATTTGGCACTATAATTAAAAAACTGCATGGAATATAGCAATACTTGCGAATGTACCAGTGGTTTTTCTGCACTAGAAACTTCTTTGATTTCTTTCTTTTGCAGTGACTTTTGTGAACTGGGATAAGGCTTCACCTCTACTTGCCTTAATCTTTCAGCGGCCGTTGCTTCATCACCCTGGAATATGAGACTGAAATCACTCACTATTGTTTAAAAAAGACAAGAAGAAAATAATAACTAATGCCACAAAAGAAAAATCAGAAAGATGTACCTGCCCAAGAAGTAAAGAGCAAAATGCTTCTTCAAATTTTAAATCAATGCCTTCTGATGTTAGACATTCACAAATTAACTTCGCGTTGTTTATCTACACAAGAAAAGATATAGTCCTCATCTCTTAAAACTGAGAATTATTATAACCCCTAGCCGGGCAAGTATGTGTCCCATATATCACAAAATCAGACATAATGGCACCACACTGCAACAGTTGCCAAGTAATTAGAAAACAAGGCAAATAGAAAATAAGGCTAGTCTCCAGTTTCATATTCTGATGATTAAAATAGTCTATCAAAATCCAGAAAGCCCTTCAGCAAGGCCTAACATGACAGAGGTTGATCGACATTTCATGGCCACTCATTTTATTTTCCAATTATAGACTGTTGCTCCAGTGTTCTCCTAGGAACTTATGATCTCATAAAAACAACCTTTTTGCACTATGAAATTCTATTTCGATCACAAAATGCCAGAGGAGTTTCCCACTATATACACAACATGCCATCATTAAGAAAGCTTTTAAAATAAATGAGAGCTTGTCCCAAAAGTCCACCATCTGTCTTTAAATGTGGAGCTTGATAACTCCAGGGCAGATGCTCTAAGGCCCAAAAGAGTAGTCATGCTACTGATTAGAAATCCATATGATTAACAATTTAATCTCATACACTTGCCTCGTCAAGCTGAAGTTCGTAAGATAGATTATGAGCAATCACATTACATTCAAGTCAGTTTTCCTAACATGAAATTAACATACACAACCACTGACATTTTTTATGATTAGGACATATATATAAGCTAAATTAGGAATCTAAGAGTTTACCAAGTCAGCTTGTCTGCTTGAAAAACCAACAGCGATATGAGCTAACATAACCATATAGAAGCTATTGCTATCAATAACAGTTCTTTGAGTCTGCGACTCGATTGACTTCCGATTCTTCCTCGTAACAGCTAAATTATTCCAGGGAATAAGATCAACAATTTCAAAGGCCATGAGTTCTTTTAGTGCTTGATTCAAGAAGCATGGCCAGTCTTGAACTTGGCAAGAAGTTTCACCATCAAGGCCCTGTCTTAGCAATTCTCGTAAAGCTGAAATAGCTCCATGTCTTCGCTCGGTATTATCAGGTGTATGACGCATGCTCAATAGCTCCAATGTACAGTCAGGAGCAAGTTTTTCTAAAGATTCTTCAATCTAGAAGCAACATTTGAATGCACAATTTTGAGCGGCGAGCTACAATAGCAATCTAAAATAATTCACCAAGGGCAACTCAGAAATATTCCCAATCAACAGGGACCAAGAAAAGCTAGAAATTACAGATACATGGTTTTAGTAAACATCTTCATAGCAACAAGTGAATCGTACACCCATTACCGTTTCTCCATCGAAGAGAGATAACAGGTCATGGTGTTTCCACGTAATATTGGGTCACAAATACCACTCAATTGCAGCACCATCAATAACCATATGAATAAAATTGAGATACCAAATACTCATGGACTGAGTGATTCAACATCAAAGTTAAATTGTCTTCATAAGTATTTTATTTATTCATTATTTTAAATAATAATCTATCAAACAAAAGAGGCAACCAAGCGTGGCATATTTAAAGGAAAAATAAACTAAATGAAGGTTACCTGATATAACAGCTTCAACTTGCATAGGGAACTCTTGCTTCCAAGAAGGTATCGAGCACGGACAAGGGCTTCAAATCCACGAGATATATTGTTCTTCTCAAAACAAACTTTACCGATTGCACACTTCGAGAAATAACATGCAATGAGCGAAGGAAATAAAACAAGACTGCCAGTAAAAAATTGGTTCAAGGTTCTGACCTCCAGTTTTTTCTTACCTCTGATAGGGCCATAGCAAGAAGAATGTCATGAATAAATGGACTCGAGCATGGATGCTGCATGGCTTTTCGTCCAATATCAAGCACAAGTTTATCTTCTCCTGCCTAAATTAATTCAGTTGAATAGCATCACGATCAACATTGACAGAACACATTTTCCAAGTCTATTGAATCATAAGCTCAGAGAAAATGCAAAAGTTGGATTGTAAGATTCGTAAAGCTGCGATCTGCCTAAAGTTTTACAATAGAAATTTCATACAAGTACTGACTCAGATATACCTCCTGAAGAAGGCAAAGAACCACAGGCAACCAATCCCATGGAATTTTAAGAGAAGATTTGGGAGGCTGCTTTTCTTTGATACTCCCAGCATATTCTGGTTCAAATAGAAGTTTATCTCTTACATCCTTCAGAACGTTCTGAGGGAAATCAGTGTGTTCATAAGATAACTATGAGAGTTAGCTACTACGAAAGGTATAATTGGTTTGAAACCGAACCACTCAAAAGACTATCCTATTCATAGGTAGCTAATTAATGCCAGCACGAAAAAACCACAAAGTTAAATCCATACAGGGCGAGATACAACAACATCTTCTGTGTAACCCTCGTCAATATCTGTATTTGTCAGGTGTATTACTGATTTAGCAATCTCATCTTTCTCCGCTTGATCGTGAATGCCAAGAATCTGCATGTATACAACATTAAAAGTGAAAATATGAAACTGAAATTAGAAGATTAAAAATAATTTAGCCAGATGCCTACTGAAAAACAAGTTTTGTGAGTAAGTCATGGAGTACGCTGCACTACAAACCTTTCTGGAAAAGCATAAAACCCCATTTACAGAAACAACCTTGGACCATATTATAAAACCAGATATCACTACCACACTTATGGTCTTGTTAGAGCCGAGATGTTAAAATGAACTCTTCTGAGGGTATGCATACCTAACTGAGTAAATCAGAAAAGGGAGCCTGGTCGATTATCAAGAATAGGACCAGTGACATTAAAAAAAAAAAAATTCATGGCCTTATCATGTGTAAATCAATTCAGACAATATGAAGTGACAAAGTAATCGAGGGTCACAATTAAACTACCCAAACATGGAAATTGGGTTATTTCCTACAGAATACATACTGAAACAAATTATTACGACAACCACCGAACAAAGACTATCCAAAAGCACAAGATCATGAAACTATCAAAACAATCCTTAAATAATTTCATCAAGATGAAGAAACATTCTCTTTTATGAAAAAGCAGAATATAAGAGAATGAGGAAAAAAAAGTGAGAACCTGGTAGCAAGTGACGGGGATTTCGATAAAAGGAACCTGATTCTGCACAATGCTGTTTCTGCTGTTGCTTTGCTCAACAGATCGAAGATCCGTAGCAGCTCGTAATCTCCACGGGTGAGCAGCCGCAGGAACCCTAGCTCTGCCACGATTACGATAACTAGAATTCCCACATTTCTTCCTCGCACAGAAGCTTTTCCTTATATTCAAAGAAACAAAGATGCCATTCCAGTTAAACCTGCCACTGTTCTGGTCACAATAGCAGAGGTCATTCACACTGGGCACCAATGCATGAATGTTGGCCATAAATTTCTAGAGCAGCTTCATTTGGCCGATATTTCTAGGACAAAGTTGTAGGGAAAAACAGGAGCAATCAAGGATCATGATCTTGAACAGTTTATGGGAGTTGAATGAAGATGACACAACAGTTACTCCAGCTTTTGCGTTCCAGAAAGGGAAAGGGAAACCCAGCAAATATCGAAATTGTTCGGTATTTTCTCCAACGTTCAATTGGCCATAACACGGGCCCTCTCACGTAAGGTTACAACTTACAAGAAGATCAAGTCAAGAAAATTTTTGATGAGATGGGCTAAGGGCCGGAACCCCAGCTGTTCAGGTTGGTTCATGGGCCGAGGTTTGAAAGCCGGATGTTAAAATTTTAATTTTAAATCATATAAATTTATAAAAATTTACTATCGAAACATCGAACAAGTAAAATCATTTACTGCGGTCTCTCTCCAACCTAATTTTGAATTATTTGTTCATAATCATTGTTGATTTTATTTTATACATTTTGCAAATATACTTTGAGAATTTCAAATTGACCTATCCTAGAAACCAGGTAGTGCTTGAGAAACAACTATATATAACGTAAAATAAACTTCTCAACTAGTCAAAGTATCAATGCATTTATGGAAACACAAACAGAAAAATGAAGCTAAAAAAAGACATGATTTGAGGATGATATCAATATTCAAACTCGAACAACAAACGACTTTCTATATCGGCTCTATGGACTCAAAAAAGGGTCGATATTTGATATGGCAAACACCAGGTCACATCCGTAAAGGTTTGACATATTTCAATAATCAGGCTAGATAGGAGGATGCGGAAGAAGTTTCGTGACTAAAATCGAGCTTTCCGTTTCCGGGCAGTGTATTTTGTGTCTCGAGGGACGACGTTGCCCTTTCTTCTCATTTGTTCCTTCTTCTGCATAACCCATGCTCTTCCTTTCACCTTCTTGTTTAACTTCTGCTTTTTTCTAGGTCTGTGCCTGTCGGATACACAAACCTGCAATCCAGAAAGCATTATTTCGTGCAAAGCAAGCGCTAGGTTTCAAGGACAGAAACTCGATAGTAACAATAGAATGTTCGATTATTACTACATTATATCAGCTTATCAGGAAAGTGGGTACTCACAGTTTCGTTCTCTTCATCTCCACTGCTCTCATCATCGTCACAACTTTCCTCATCTTCATTTTTCCCTTGTGGAATGGAGCTTCTTAGAGATGGTGGCCCACAAGTGAGCACAAGGTATTCTTTTCTACTCTTGGTACTGTACAAGAAGAAAACCTAAAATCAGACCGACAACTTATCTGGAGCTTTCTTTCTTTTGCAACAAATTATGACAAATGAAACAAACTTAGAGAGAATGCCAGGAAGCTAATAGGACATTGTGAAAAATGGAAATTATTAGAAACAGGGGATTACATGCATAATCTTTTATATACCTGTGCGGGAAATCAACAACTACACGACATTGTGGAAAATGGAAATTATTAGAAACAGGGGATTACATGCATAATCTTTTATATACCTGTGCGGGAAATCAACAACTACACCACCAGAAAAGCCAGCTCGCATAGCAAAACCTAGAATCAGCTCACGTTGAGCCAGATTTTCAGGATACACTTGCATCACAGCCCTTGCTCCACGAGCTAAACATCGGTACAATGACCCAAAAAATGCCCTACAATGATTTATTAAAAAAATTCAGATTTCTAATGTCACTGCGTAAGCCATGAGCTAACAAGTAAGGAACACGTCATCTATCAGTATCAATGCAAAACATGAAAGCAATGAGAAAAACAATGTACTTCAATCTCAAACGTGGCTCGTGAGAAGATTTGTCTGCATTGCACAACCACTGGTAGAAGACAACGAAACAGAAGGAAGATATCAGACAGGGATAATTAGCTAAAAGAAAAGAAAGAGATCTAGAAATTATAGAAACCTATTTCACAGAGATGCAAGTGTATGGTTACAAATATGGTAAACTTAAACCCAACTGCAGGTAACAAAATCAAAGGCACAACAATTTTCATATCATCGTAGTTTGTACAACAAAATACTTCACAAATTAAAGAATTTACTGGTGGCACGCCACAAGGTCCGGATACACTGTGCCACAAAAATATCATTTTTTTCCAGAACAAAGACTTTATATACTCTTAAAAAATTAAAACATTTACATGGGTTGATAACTAATTAAGATCAATAAAAACATTATCAGAAAGGTGCAGAAGAATAACCTGTACAGCTGATATACTAATGGCACCATCAAGAACTCCTGGTCGTAGCCCCAAACCCTACAATGCTTTCACGTGAAACATGATTATCCGTCAATCAAGACAGAGAAAAGATATTTCAGAAGCTCATAAAAGTCCATAAATATACACGCTCTTCTAAAAGTGTGTGTTGGAAAAATGAATGAAGCAGTTCTGTATAAATGTATCTTTTGTTTCTCAAGATTACTGGAGAAATCTAACCTTTGAAGATCAACAACAATATTATGACAATTTATGGCCAAAGGTAGAAATATATTTGATCACGACAAGAAAAAAATGGCATGGGATTCTCAAATTTATATTCCACATATTTGCAAAGCATATAAAGTATAAAATAAAATAATAATAATAATAACAACAACAACAACAACAATAATAATAATAATAAGAATAATAATAATAATAATATAATAATAATAATAATAACAATAATAATAATAATAATAATAACAATATAAGTAACTTATATACCATGAACTTTTGAGGATGAAATGTGCTCGATATGAACTAAACACTTAAGTGCACACCTGTCCCATGTCACTAAGCACAAGGTCACCCTCAACTTCACGCTCCAACGCAACGTCTGAATTAATCACAAAGTACAAATGCAAAAATAGAATTGAAGCAATGCAAGAGTAAGTTGTATGTTATTCAAACTATAATGAAAAAGAGAAGGCACATACCTAACATCGCTTGTGATATATCTAAGCCAATCCACTGGTGACCATTTTCAGTTAATGTCTCCCCACTGAGTCCTGATCCACAGCCTAATAGCAATTGAATAATTAAAGGTTTAAACAATATCAAAATGAAAAGAAGCATGTTTAGAATTGAAAAGGTTAGTGCTTAAGTTGGCCTCTTACATCTCACATGATTTTGTAAAGAGACACATTAATAAGTCAAATCCCTAGAAGTAGTAAAAACCCTCTACCCAGCACCTTTAACATCATTATAGACTGCATAATTATGTTGATTTGCAGTAACAGAAAACACTACAAAAATAAAATATTAAATCAATGGTTTCTAATTTATTTTGGGAACTCATATTTAATTATTCATTATATCTCTTCCTTGAACCACTACTTTTTTATGGGAAACATTATGCCTGTAGGTTGATATGTTGAACTGATAGATAGACCTTAAATGTGGAAAAAGTACATAGACATTTTATGCGCCATGTGTGTCTCAAACTGATGATACACGTGCGAGAAAACATCATTATTTACCCAGTTGCAGCTTGAACTTATGGTTAACAATCTAAATCACCCTACTGACCCTAGTAAAACCAAATCGAACTAACGATCAGACTGTCCTTGTGGTACAAGCCGTCAGACACCTAGTAATTTACTTACCAATACCGATCTCACTAAACGGAGAGTCAATATACTTATCAGGTTCAAAATCTTGATCCTCAGCTATGACAACATCATCAAAGATTTTCTTATTAGAATACAATCTCCAGATGGGAACTCCTATATACAACACGTGATGGAGGAGTAGTCATCTTTCTTTTGACTCAGGGTTACTAACCCAAGCACAGGACAGAAAAAGCAATATTGTGATTGACAGGTATAAGGTACGGGTGTATAAGATTTCCGTCTTTGATCGTCGTAGCTCACGATTCATTCCCGAACCGGTAAGATTGACTTCAGAAAGTGGGGAAGCTACTAGACCAAGAATGGTTTTAGTTGATGGGAAAAACCCGGGCGAGCTGACCGGTTAAGCAGAGACAGTTGGCTTCAAACTAAGTAATATTTTGAACTCATGAAAGATCCGCACTTCAATAGTTCAGGTCAATCACAAACACTTCCAGAATAGTGTACAGCCAACATCATGAGAAATTAATGTGAACTGAATCCAAAAATTAAGAATAGAAAAGTACCAATGTCTAGTAGTAATCTGGGCATGTTGTCATCGGGCAATGCAAGAAGCTCCAGCGCCCTCTCCGAAAGTTTAGCCTTTGAAAGATCAACAGCAAAACATTAATACATCCATAAATTAAAATGGATCTGTGAGTAATGACATTACCTGGATATCGATAATACGAGAAGAAGATGTGTACTTGCGAGCTTCCTCGTCATTGTAGAATATCTCTGGTGGGGCTTGGAGCTCTGGTCGAGATGTCATCTTCTTCCTTTGCTGGTCAAAGAAAAATATTAACCCGATACATAATTCGTTTTGTGACTCCAACTCGAAGCCATTTTCTCATCAACAAGAGAGTTCCAAAGTTGGATAAGAAACCCTTTGACTGAGATTGAAAATTTTCTTTTCACTCAGTTGAAATACACCAAATACAAATAAGAAAACAAATTATCACTGAAAAGCAAAAAAAGAAAAAAAGGGAATTTCACTCGCACAATATACTTCCTTCTTTACGAGGAAAAAGGTTATAAAGCATGAGATACCGTGTTTATGGGATTTTAACGAAGCCTCGGGAACATACCCCAAGCAACCAAAATATTTTGCAAGACATCAAAACGGCAACTTGGAAATCAGTGAGTTTAGGGGATCACCTAGGAGATTGGCTTGACGTGATGGCAAAGTTTGAGCAATTGAAGGTGAGTCGAGGAAAAGAATTGCCGGTGGGGTAAACTGGAGGACGGGAGGACGCGCGCGCCGAGGTGTGGGTTGGAGGCTGCTCCACTGTTAAGAGTGATGGCTTCCAAATACCTGCGGTGCATATAAGCTTTATAGGTTTGAACAAAAATTGAATTAAGCCTACTTATTTTTTTCGGAATATTTACGCCAATTAATATAGCTACGATGTTTAGTGCTAAATTGTAGATTGTAATTAACTTTAAATTCAACTCTCATCGATGCTTAATATATACTGTCTACTTTTGCTCATTCTCGCCTCACTTCGAAAGGAGATAATAGAAAAATATATGGTTATAACTTATAAAGAGAATAGCATTCCAATGATAAAAATAAACTTGTAAAAGAACCCGATTCACACACCATATATATATATATATAAAGAAATAGATGTAGTGAGCATCAACAACGGGGCACCATGTGGACACCAGGCTGACGTGGCACTTTCTGGTGCTGCCACATCAGCCTGGTGCCCCCATGGTGTCCACTACATCAAATTTATATATATATATATATATATATATATGGTGTGTGTGTGTGTCTGTGGGGTGGTAATCTAATACTTAAATTCGTCAGACACAGAACAAACATAACTTCAAATGAACCTCGAAATCTTGTTCATTTCCACTTAAAAACCCCCTCTCAATCGGATAATCAAAATTATTTTGTAACAGAGTCTTCTGATGACAAACATTTATTAATGATCAAGTATTTATGAATGGCGTGTTCATGAGGAATTCATCGGACCTCCAGTGAACTAAGTTTAACGTAAACTAAAAGGCGATTTTTAAGCATGGAAATTGAAATTGCAAAAATATTTGTAGTATATATACCACGTGAATTGAAAATTTTGGCAACTTGACCATGTTTCATATGAATAGAACATAATTAAGTTAAAATATCATTGAACCCGTGAATCCGTGTGGAAAAACATTATTTTTTGTAGTAGGATGTATATGAATACATACAGACAACTAGAGTCTTGTGATGTGCAGGTTTTTTCTCCTTTTTCATTGCACAAACCTCAAAACATCTTAATAGGGTAACAATTCATGTATTGTTTAAACTGGTATCACAGATCCAAAAAAAAATAAGAGACTCGCAAGACTTACAAGTATGCGATAAATTTAGACTAGCACCCTCTCAGATATATTCATTTCCTAAATGTCGCAACAAATGCATTATACAAAGAGAAGACTATCAGCAATACTGCAAACCAAAACTTCTAGCGTTTCAAATAGCGTATCACATGATACTACAGAGCAGGACGTTAACTAGACCTTGCAAGGCCGCAATTGACCGTTGACATGCTAAATGCACATGGCACAGCCACCAAACAATTGTCAAATTACAAAAAATAAGGTACTCCAGATCTGGGTCCTCGCATCTGATTGTTCTCCTCAGTCTCAGTGAAGAACTTCACTTCTCTCTCCTATGAAAAAAGGAAAACAATGATTTGTAATCAGGCTAATACGCCCGACTGGAGCAGACAGAATTACATGAAATAGCCACCCTCAGTCAAACATCCATGATCTATTGCAGTTTCATTAAGTTCTGTCCAAATACCCTCACCCCATATTCTTCATTCAACTTTCATCTCTTAAATGGCGTTCCAACCTCTAGACTTGTTTTTTTAGTGTGGTGTGGAAGTGCTTTAAATCAAGAAGCATGACATAGAAACATAATCAGGAACAAGATTTCTTGAGTCAGGTATTGTAAATGGCTAGATCCTTACATTTAAGGGTTTTAGGAAGATTGGAAAACTAGTTTCATTAACTGAAATATATAGAACAGACTCTCATAATAACCATCGTTGGCCTGAAAAAAATTTGATTAGCCATAGTTAGACACTGGTTTGCCCTTCTGTCCGGGTATCCCAGTGAACCTGTATCTCATCTTCTAGAGAAATACAATTTTGATTTATGGATTATAAAAAATGATTAGCCGACTCTCACAATAGCCATATCAGAAAACAAGCAAAACAGATGGATGACCTCAAAACCAAGGAAACAAGGGCAATGAAAATTCCTAAGTTCGAGTGTTCGTGCATTTTAATTGATACTGTTTGCTGACTGATACTTTTTTTATTTTGATAAATGTCCAGATGTGTAAAATGTAGGTTCATAGGATAAGTGTTGGTTTGTTGATCATATTTTCAAACATCAACCAAGTAGTACAAAAATGACCCACACAAATAGTCAGCATGAGAGGGGCGGGGGAAGAGGTAGCACACTATTACCATATTCTCATTGAAACTCAAAATCGAGGCAACATTTCCGCAGCGGTAACAATAATTTGGTGCAGACCACACCTGTATATTCCATGGTGCAACAATGACAAAATGAGTCTACGATGAGATACTATGTTTTAAACCTTGATATAGAATAACTTACAGTTACAAGTCCTTTATCTTGGAACATATACTTCAAACCTTCTTGAACAAGTTGATGTGCTCGGCAGATTAGATCAAATTTGTTGATGTGATTGAACTATGAAAAAAGTTACAATGTTAGCGTGGACCCTTCTAACTAAAGCTAAACAAACCACCCCAATTTTATAAATCATTTTCTTGATCCCCAGTGTCATTTTGAAGAAAGTAGATGATCATCCCATTATATGATTATAAAGGAATGTGCACAATATTAGTGGAGTTTACCCAAGGCTCCTTCAGTTACCTCAGATGTAACCCTGGACCCAAAAAGCCAGCCTGCACCTCGAGGACTTACGGCCCATGTCTCAATATCTTCAGGATCACTCCACATTAAATCACAAAACGGCCCTTCATGTGGAATTTCACAGTTCCGTTCAATAACTCGAATCTGCAAGGAAACAAAGGAAATCAAAATGAAAATGAAAATAACGGAAAAAGAGAACAACTGTAACAGCATAATACACCAACATCAAGCTTATCATCACAATATTTCAAACACACAGAAACTAAGTAGAATAATATATCAGTCATAAAAAAAACATTGTATAACGAGTGAATGCAGACCAAAAGACATGCAGAACATATTCAACCTTTAGAAAAGTAAGCTATCACTGATTGCATCTCAAAACACAACATTTCAAGTTTGAAATATGTGAAAGTAAACATGTGAACAAGGATAAATAATCACAGTTATGAAACCTGGTCGATGGTTCTAATATCTGGAGATAGTCCACCATGTACACAAAGTACCTGGCATTCAAAGAAGGTGAAGTGTGACAGCACGAAGGAAACAAGAGAACAGAAATAGCGAGAAAAACTACCCCTAGATGGATATTCTGATAAAGCTAGACATAACTTAAATTCTTCCAAGGAATCGGTCAATACGCAATAATGCATATCGTCTCATCAGTAATTGCTGACAGAGTTAAATAGTCAAAAACGCAATAATGCATACCGTCCCATCAATAATTGCTGAAAGAGTTAAATAGTCAAAAACATCGGTGCAATATCGCCAGGCATTAGCATTCCCATACTTCCTTTGGCATTCATCATAGAATCCATAAACCTGTCAAGGACAATGCCTGTAAAAACTCATTGATTTTTATGTGAAACTTATACTATTCAAATTCAATTAAATCAATAATTTTTTTCTGCTGTTGATTATAGTTGTTACCATGGTGTTTTATTGACGATACTAGTTACTCATGCACGTCCAGAAGATAAATTGTCAATCCCGCATAACACGCAAAACTCAAAACCAAAGCTCTAATTTATTGTCATTCCTAAATGAAACGTATTCAGATATGAGTATACAAAGTGAAATAAAAAACTGAGAAGCAATCAGGAATTAACTTTAGCAATGAAAAGCAAAACTTTTCAGATGAATCATAATTCTACAGTCTCATCTATCCTTAAAATCTCTTTCAAATATTGTTATCCTTCCAATTATAATTAGAATTTGTACCTATAATTTAATTGCTTTTTTATTGTTTTGAAACACAAAAGTTTGTTTCAGTTACTTTCATACAAACTCAATAATATAAGATACATTACAGTAAATTCCTATCCAATAAAGTATCAATTTCGAGCATATCAGCATATAACCGAAAAAAACCCTTCAGAGTAACACTCGTCCAGATCAATTGCAACCGGTCATTGGCAAACTTATATCAAGACAACTAAGGCAGCTGTCTAATAAAATTTTTCTGCATAAATGAATGATCCAGTTAGGGCAATTCATTAAAATTATCCACATGTTTGTGGCGACAATTTTGGCTACATAAACACAATTAACCAAATTATAACAACAACTACCTGTGTTAATTGCCTGCTTTCATGATTTCCACGTAGGAGAGTAATGTTAGCTGGGTATCTGGAAGAAAAGGCCAAAAAAATATAAATAACCAGCAGCAAAGGCAAGACATCTAAACATTTCTTCAAGAAAGGGAAAAAATTTATTTTGATGCTCTAACTTTAACTAGTTTTATCTTTAAGTCCTCTAACTACTCAAATTAGCATTTTGGTCCTCTAACTTTTAATTTGTGTTATTTTGTCCTATTTTTACATAATTGGCTAATGTTAGCCGAAATGTTGAATAAGTTATACAATCCGATTATATGAAAACAGAATTTGGACAATTTTAAATCCAGAGGGAAATAATTAGACGACTTGTCATCGAATTAAAAGCATTCTCAATTGATGTTACTCCGAACATGTCACAAAATTTCTTAGCCATGTTATCGGGCTTTGCTCTGAACTGAATTTTAATTGGAATATAAATAAGATTATTTTCATTCAAATTGAAAATTACCAATTTAGTGACATATAAAAGGATTTCATCTCTCAGTCGGCAATCTTTACTAAAATTAGACATTTCATTTAAAAATAGGACCAAAATGGCATGAAATTAAATGTTAGTGGATCAACTCCAAAGTTTGACTAGTTTACAGGGATAAAAATAGAAAATATATAAAGTTAGAGGACTAAAATAACTATTTTCCCGTTCAAGAAAGAACAAAATGCTGTTCTATGATGGAACTTTGTCAAACAACAAAGCTTCAAACATAGTAAATCTATTTCATCAAGGCAATTAGTCTTCCAAATCATAGGTCCAGCACTCCAGGGTTAGATTCAATTGGATGCATGTTTAAAAAACAAAAGGATGGGAAATGGGTAGAACTTTGTCATTCGGTAATGTTTTTTTGTTACAGTGAAACTGAACATTACATATTAAGAAATGCAACCCTCACCTGGTCGATGCTAATTCACTTAAATAAACAAAAGGAAGAGAAGTAGGACACACATATATGTCCAAAGAGGTGCATAGCATTTGATCATCAAACAATAATATCAGTAACAAACTAAAAAAATTGAGATCTTCGGGAAAAATGTTGCTATGAAATATATCCCTGGCAAGTTCTGCATGACACTGGATGATTCATCATTGAAATGATTTCATTAACCCAATACCCGAGGGATATAATAAGAAAGATAAGACAAACTGACTTGCAAGTAACTTAAAAGTGCAATAAAAACCACAAACAATAAATTTTCCTACTTTTCAAACGCACCTTGCTTTGAGAAGCAAAAGAATGGTGAAAACTTCTAGACTATTATAACCACGATCAACAAAATCTCCCTGCCAAGAAATAAGCAGTTTCAAACTAAAGCAAATTATAAATAAACCAGGCATAAGACGAATATATACTATGATTACCATAAATATGTAATTTGTCTCTGGAACATGACCTCCAGTCTGGAAAAGCTTCATCAGATCATGAAACTGTCCATGGATGTCACCACATACAGTTACTGGACTATTGACAGGCTGAACATTTGACTCCTCAATCAAGATATCTTTTACCTAATATAAGACGAACACGGTTAAAGTTAAGAACAACAGATCCACAGAGTATCACAAGAAGACAGTTGAAGATGCCGCCAATTGTAGCAGCAAATTAGATGACAGGAATGTTAAATACCTTAAGTGCAAAAACAGATTCAGATCTAGACATAATATGTTTACTATCAAATCACATGTCAATCATCAAGTCGTGGATCCATTAACAAGCCAAACAAACTCGTAAAAAAGAACCAGCTGACAGATCAGCACAAAGCTGAGAAAAGGCCAGGCAAAAGTTTCAGTAAAAGTCTGCAATCCACTTATCTAAGAGTTCGAACAGAACCAGTTCCACAGCATTAGGAAACCATCTGTGCAAACATAATGGTAGAAGAAGGTAAAACGTCTAAACTTCAGATGGTATACTTCGAACCGAGATATGTAAACTCAAATCTCTAAGTTATCAGGTTTACGATGATTGGTGTCATTGAGCTAGCTAGCACTACAAATTTAATTGCACGGTGAACTTTTGCATGATCCTTCTTAAACTCGTGAATTTTGTGAGTGCTTTTTATTACCAATTGCTTAGCTTTATTGAAAACGTATCATCAACGATACATTAGTCAAGCATTATAAGAATTCAAAATCAAATGACCTAATTTCCTTGCATAGTTGTCTTTATTATAAAAAGACTGGACCAAAATTTTCTTTTAATACAATGTATTATGCATTCATTTCAACTTGACTTCGAATCAGATCGATTATAAATTAGACAAACGTGCTCGCTCGAGCCCAAAAACTCATGAGCTTAGAACAAGCTCGAAAATTTTTAAAAAGTCCAACTTAAACTACCCCTGTGAAACCCTAAGTACAGTATCATGACAGTTCTATCAATATTCCACCACAAAACAAAAATTGGCAGTAAAATTTTTATCCTCTCGCGCCACAAAAATAAATTTCACAGAGAGAGAAAATAAACAAGCAAAAAGCAAAGATGCAGGAGAAAGAATTAGATACGTATTCGCAGAGGAGCTGAAGTTCGTCTTCGGACAAGTGCTGACCCTCTTTCACCTTAACTATCCACTTGTCCAAATCCATACTCTTGTCTTGTCAATCGACGAAAGATAACTGGGTCGAAGAGACCGTAACAGTATTGGATAAAGAACACGTATCTAGGCGGAGATCTTTTTGCGTGACAGCGGAGGCGCTATCGGGAGACGGCGTGAGGGGCGGACAATATCTATTTACCGACGAATCGAATCTGAACCTCGGTTTGGCTTCGGTATAGCTCGCGACAAAATTTGTGGATGCATCGACCTCCAGTGGTTCGCTCAATCAGTTTTCCGTTTTCTCCGAATGTTTAATTAATTAATTATTTGTAAATTAAATTACTCAGGTATATCTATAATCTATTTTTCATGTATATATGTAACAAAATATAAATAGTGATAAATATGTAACACGAATATTTTCAAGTGACGCTGTTACATATTATTTTGTATAGATCTTTGATTCATTAATTATTGGGTAAAGAGTTAGAATCTGAGATATGAAAGTTTACGATTGCTTTTAATCGCGTGTAATTTATATGTCAATATATTTCTAAAATAATATTAAAAATCCATGTAACGGAAATTTCTAGCCCACTAGTCTGAATTGAATAGACATAAAAGAACTGGATCATTATTTTATTTTGTGGTTTCACTTGTAATATTAATCTCTAGTAGTTCTTGTCCATCTGTTTATCTACTAACTCATGCAATTGATATGAGTCACTTTTAACTTTATTTGTCCATCATTTAAGATGTTTTTATTTTAAAAGAATATTAATAAAACAATTGTTTAAAATAAAATAAAAGCATGTTATACATAACCAACACATGACATTCATATTATGAGATCATTCTCATCCCGCGTGTGGCTTCAATCACTACTAGCACATATTATTTATTTGGTTTATCCTTGTCAACCTTTTCTCTTCTATGTAAGTATTTTTTAAAAAAAAAAAATCTTATTATAATATTTCATATCTGTAAGATCTTTTAAGACAAAGATGTAAAGATCTTGGATCAAATGCACAATAAAATGAGAAAAGGGAAGAGACAGTAAATGATAAGCTCTAGCCAAGACTTCGTATTAACAATTATTATAGCCCTATAGATCATCTAACATATATAGAAAATAATCTTTTTTATAATTGATATATAAAATGCATAAGTGAAACAAACATGATATTTCACTCAGAGGGAGTGTAAACGGATAATAACTCTTACAGTTTCTACTTCCTTGCTTGTCGTTAGTGTTGGAATCTACTGCTTTCGGAAAATCGTTGCTCAACTAACGTAAAAGTAACATAATTGTTCGATATCGTCATAAAAAAGATAGCTCAATCTGTTCTTTTGTCTTCCATCATAATACGAACCAAAAGCCGGTCATTTATGGTCATAATGCTTACCCTTTTATGCTTAACTAGCCAAATCATTATGGATCAATAATAGTGTTAAATGAGTCTAGTATGGTTGATACACTTTCGCTGTTGGGAAGAGAGAATATGATCCTTAAATTATATGTATATTCTTCTCATAGAAATTGATACCAAAAGATGGTGTCATGGTGGTTATCAAAGTGATTAATATTATGGAAAAGTTACAATACAATTCGAAGAATAGTATATTTGTAAGACGGCAAGATTTTCGAAATATATACTATAAGGTTGTCCAAATAAGCATTTTTTAATGCAAGGAACAAAAATTCTCCGATGCACACGTCTAAAATTTAGATTCTAACAGTAAAGCCCAAATAAGACAAATAACCTAGAAATTCCTATTCATCGACTAAAAAAGTTAGACAAAAAAAGAAAAGAAAAGAAATACGAAACGAATTATCAACTTGTAACGTGAAACGCAGGAAGACTTAGCATGTATAATTAACTACATGATACGATCAAGTTGGTCTATATTTTATAATCCTCGAGCTTATAAAAACCCTAGTTTTTTTGTGGTCAAACCCAAAAGTGAAAGCCAGTGTGGATCTTGAGAAGTGGGCATAAGCCGAAAAATGTTTAAAAAAATGTATTTACAACATTTTGGTCAAACTTGTTTTGATTAAACTAATTTATATATATTGGAAAAAGAAATATGAATGCTTCAACAACAAGATAGTGCTCGACCGGTGGCATGGTTTATGATTAAATACAAGAAGTCGAAACTAGTATTTAAAATACTTACATTATTATTTGATATTATCGTATAATAATAATAATAATAATAATAACAATATACGAAATATTTATAATAATATATTTACGAGTCAACGAAGCCAATTCAATTGCACATTCCGTTTACTTTACTCGCTCCCGAACCAATTACACTCGGCCTACCGATAATCTCCTTCATATATCACCATATTCATCTTCATCTCTCCCTCTTTAACATGCTTACGAAGAACATGGCAATGGAAGAAAATTTTTGCAGTATTATTATATTTATATCTATAAGTTCCATTTGCGCGATCATTTTTCTTTGCCAAAGTTAACAAGAAGAATGGTGGAAGAAGATGGAATTCACGCTCCAGCAGGTTTCCTCCTGGAAGTAGAGGTTGGCCGATTGTAGGGGACAGCCTCAGCTGGTACAACGCTGTTGCGAGTTCTCATCCTCCTCGTTTCGTCGAACGGCAGGTTCAAAGGTATATATTTGTTGCATAGATACGTACTGTGTCCGCATTGATCAAATCACCTAGCGAGTATCTAGTTGATATCTGTTAAACGTGAGGAATTGGATTTTATTTTACGGTTATTTACAAAGATGGTATAACAAATTAGTAATTAATTTATATAACTTTTATATATTTTGGCATGTTTATGTAAGGTATATAGTTGTTGTTTGATTGCTGATATACATATATATCAAACAAATCAACCCTTTCCCTCTTATGATGGATGATATATGGTCCGAGTTTTAGTCGTTTTTTCTGCTACTTATGGCATAATCTGCGAAGGTACGGGAAGGTGTTTTCATGCAACCTTTTTGGAAGAAGGGCAGTGGTATCCGCTGATCCGGCATTCAATCGGTTTGTGATGCAGAATGAAGGAAGACTATTCGAGTCGAGCTACCCGAAATCTTTCAGGGATTTGGTGGGCAAGGATGGGGTGATCAATGCAAAGGGAGAGCAGCAAAGGAGACTTCATGCTATAGCCTCCAATATGATGCGCTTAGACAAGCTCAAGTTCCATTTCTTGCATGACATACAGATTGTTATGAAGAAATGCCTTGGAGACCTCCATCACAATCAACTTCTTCTTCTCCAAGACTTTTGCAGGATGGTAATTAATTGTCGCTCATAAATTCAATGATTAGTTGTTTTGAGTAAGGACCTTATAAGTCTCAGCATGCATGTTTTTTTTTCTTTATAGATAGCCATAAATTTGATGGTCAGTCAGCTGCTGGGCGTGAGCTGTGACTCGGAAGTGAATGAGATTGCTCAGTTGTTCTCTGATTTTGCCGATGGCTGCCTCTCTGTACCAATCAATATCCCTGGCTTTGCGTATCATAAAGCTATGAAGGTTCTTAATCAATTGCACCAAACTCCAGTTTCACATGAGAAGATTAATTTTAATTATGATGACATCCTTTTCATTATTGTTGTTGTTATGATCAACAGGCCAGGGGAAGTATAATAGACAAAATCAATAGGACCATAGAGATCCATCGAGGGCATTCTTCTTCTCGCATAACAATTGGAAACGGTGTGTTGGGGAGGCTACTAGAGGAAGAAAGCTTGGGCGATGAAGCTGTCGCGGACTTTATCATCAACCTTCTCTTCGCGGGAAACGAGACGACTGCGAAAACCATGCTCTTTGCCGTATATTTCCTCACTCAATGCCCAAAAGCCATGAAGCAACTGCTGGTACCCACTCATCGATCATAGCTTAAATCCTCGAGCAAGAGTTTGTTTCTAATATCTCTTTTAGTTTTTCCATTGATTGTAAGGATAGGATGAGCAGCAGAGCTTGAGATTGCAAAGGGGTGGAGGGATGCTTACTTGGGAAGACTACAAAGCTATGCAATTCACACAATGTGTTGAGTCTTGTTCTCAAATTAGTCCATTTTTAATCTGCTGATTGTGATCACTTGTGGGTCAAGCATGACAACATGAATATATCTTCAGGTGATTGATGAAACTCTTCGGCTGGGTGGGATCGCGATTTGGTTGATGCGAGAAGCCATAGTCGATGTCGAATACCAAGGTATGGTATGTGCTAATGTTTGGACAAATGCTAGCCAGCTTGTTCATTCGTTTGACAGACAGCATTTTAATCAGTACCTACCTGCAGAGTACTTCATTCCTAAAGGGTGCTTTGTGGTTCCATTCCTTTCGGCTGTGCACTTGAATGAATGTGTTTACGAGGATTGCCTCAACTTCAACCCTTGGAGATGGATGGCTCCAGAGAATCAGGTTTTCATCACCACCAGACAATATATATATATAACTCAGTGATAAAAGTATTTGATATCACGTAATAATGTTGATCATGGTGGTTGTTTGTATGGAATGAAGGAGAAGCGAAACTGGAGGAATAGTCCCTATTTTGCTCCATTTGGTGGGGGGGCTCGGTTCTGCCCAGGGGCAGAGTTAGCCCGCCTTCAAATCGCGCTCTTCCTCCATTACTTTGTCACCAAATTTAGGTATAAGTTCCAGCCGTATATCATATTTTCATTCTGAATTTTGACTCATGGGAAAGTGAAAATTGGATATTAGTTATTGATTATTAATTCATTCAGGTGGAAACAGTTGAAAGAAGACAGGATGTCTTTTTTCCCGTCGGCTCGAATGGTGAATGGCTTCCAAATTCGACTGACCGAGATATGAGATTTAGACACCCACTTGGAAAGGCTTGATTAATTTGTTGTGTGACTATGTATAATACTATTATTAGTTATTGTTTCCATGTGTTGCTCTGTATATTACTTTTCACATGAAGATGTCTAGGGATTATAACATATATATATATATATATATATATATAGGTCATCTTCATTAAAAGTGGCCATCTTGGACCTGTGAACAATCTTCATTAATTGGTGTCAGACTTCTTCTGATAGGGATGATCAAATTTGTATTACCTTTTCTAAAAACTAGATTCCTAACCATTTTAACACCATCTAAGAATGAAAATAAATACATATGCATTTCTATCTCACCTTGGTCCTAGAGAATTTCGATTCTTATGATGTGATAAATTAATATTCAAAAATATTCTTTTTTTTTTCAAAAAAGACTATATTTGAGCGTCATGAAACCTAAAACATAAATATTTATTTTGTTTTACAGTAGCTTCCAAGCATGTCCACCAGCAACATGACATGTTTTGGTTCGTCCATATTCTTTTGATACATACACAGGACGCTAGACATGCAAAAACAACACAATAGATATATATTTGTACAAGCTCTTCATTAATTTCAATTCCCAGAAAAATAGTTCATATTTCAAAATATATTTTTTAAAGATTATCTGAAAATGAAAACCAGACATGCCCTAACAATTCCCAAGAAATCTGAATGACCCATTTTGGCTAGTTCGCTAGCACCGAAATAAAACAACCATCTGTACTTTCCATAGAGGGACACAAATAGAAAATAGAATAAAAGGGGGTAGCCACTAGCCAGCCAGTACCCCCTACTACAATATTGACAAGCACCTTATTTCTTTGTGGAATTCAACACAAATTCATGAATTATATTTATAGGCTTTTTAAGAGTCATCCATCATAAATGCCGGATCACATGCACTTTTTATTTACCCGTCCGTAGTACATTCAAGAATAGCTTCACATCTAAAATAATTTCAGTCAAAAGACACAATATTAATGTTACATAAAAGTCCCATCATCACGGTATATTGGGCATCTATTTTTCTCTGGTTGAATAAATATTTCAGTCGGCTTGTCCTTTGACATGCATGGAGCTTAGGCATATCAGTAATTAGATTTTACTTCTTCGAGCATACGAAGCATAATCCTGCACCTCAAGTCCAGAAACGTAACATGCTGCAAGAAAATGTTATATACATTACATATACTCGATCAGAAAATATATATATATATATATATATATATATATATACGTGTACGTACATGGATATGAAGAAGCGATTTGCCATTTATTGGTCTAACAATCTTACACGAATCGGAGTGTTTCAAAATCAATCAAAAAGCAATATACATACATAAATTAAACTAGAAATACCACTCACTCTCGAATCTAAATAATTAAACACACTGGACATCGAACTTTTCCGACATCCCACCATCACCAACATAAACCCACCAAAAAAATTAAAAATCACAATGCAGACGAGGATTGGGATTCTCAGTTTCTTGCCTCCTTCGAGAAACACAACACACATGGAGCAACCAGAAAGGCACAGAAGATAATGTCTAAAAGAACATACAGATTGTGGTTACATATATTGATCACAACTTGAGGCACTCGGACCCAAACGACACAGGCAAGCTTATTGAGGTTTTAATGGCGGACTCATGACGTTTATTAAGAAGGTTATTTGGAACACTGTGATTCAATTGACATTATCGTCTTCCCTGGTTTGTTCAGAGGATTGTGAGGCCGGGCCGGATAACGAAGCTAGCAAGTTGAGATGGTGACCCTGGACATGAGCTATTGGTAAATAATTACCAACCCTTGCGGCCGATGCTTCCGCGAGCCCCAGAGGTTGCTGCTGCTGTAAGAACCTGAAAGAAGCCGTGGAATGTAGTTTCTGGTGGTGGTGCTGGTGGTGCGGGGAATTTCCAGCGGCGGCCGCGGCCAACAATTCAGCTGGAGGAGCGGCAGCAAAGCTCCAAACTTGACCGAAGTCGGGCCTGGCAGGTAGAGCCCAGAATCCTCCCGCGGGCACGCTGGGACCGACAGCTGCTGAAGCGGATTCTTCCTTCGGGAGATGGTTGTGTTGGTGGTCATCATCAACGTCGGGGCGGAGGCGCTTTCCGAGGATGAAGGGAGTCGGTGTGAGGACCGGCTGCGAATGGCAGTGTTTGAGTTCTAGGGCGGAGGAGGAAGAAGGAGAGAGAGTGGAGAACGTAGCCGGGGTGGTCCCGGTGCCCGTGGCGGCGATGATGGAAGGTTCAGCCTGGCGGAGGAGCCACTCAATGGTCTGCCCGTCTGACTTGTGGCCCAGCTCCCGAGTGAGTTGGAACACCCTGGCGGCGCAGATGATAGGCATGCGGATGCGACGGCCGCGCCCGTCCACCTTGCTGTGGCGGTCCTTGGCTGGCGCTTTCTTCTTGACAGTCAAAGCGGCGGCGTTGGTGGCGTTGGTGGTGGCGGGATGGCGGAGACGGTGGGAAGGATCAAGAATGGCGAGTGCTCCACCACCACTGTTGCCCTCAGCTGCGGATGTTGACATATCCGTGGATAACACAGCTTCCGCACTGCTTCAATGGCGGCTCCCAATTACTTGAGATTGAATTTGAGGAGTGAAATAGCTGAGATTGAACTATTGTCGGAGGAGAGGGGAGAGATGAATAATGATTGAGGGACAGTAGCTGGTGGAGACAAGAAGAGGGGCACATGGGATGTGGGCTCCACTCTTCTACGTACTCTTTAAATATAGGGTTATTACTTCTTCCTTCGTCTTGTTTTTTTAGCATTTCAAACCCCTAACATCTACTCTATCACAAAGAGGCCCTATTAACTTTTTACTTGAGACTCCACTTTTCATCACACATCATTCGAAGCATTTAATTCAATCATAAAATTATCTTTTACTATCTATTTTCATTTCAATTAATTGTTGATAAGTTAAAAAAACACAATAATATTAAATATAATCAATCAAACCGAATACAATAATATTCAACACTCTTATCCCAATATATTAATAATACCAACAATATTTACTCATTCAATATCATCAACAATCAATGATGCTTTTGATTTTTTTAAACAATCATACAGTAAAAATTTGATTGTATAGTCTGGCTTGGACATACAAAAAAAGTTAATCAATTGGTTGTTTAGCCATAAAGAAATGATATGGTATTCCAAAAGATAAATTCATCACCCGAATTATCTGATAACCGAACGCACAATCATAAGGCCTGGTAACTATCTTCCAGATAATTGATAAAATACTGTTAATTTATTTGTTCCACATCAGCTTCTAATTAAACAAACTTACGGTTCTAGTAAATACAATAATTACATAAAAGAAACAAATAATAAATCCCTGAATATTTAATTTCTTAAATTTAACAAACCTTTATTTAGTACTTTGTCATTTCATACGTTTTGTTTTTGGAAAAGTAAGTAGTCAAGAAATGCAGAAAGGCTATAAATAGAGCAGTTGTTACTTCCAGCTCAATTTTCTCAAACTCATTGATTCATGTACATTTCACTTTATATGTCTTTAAAAAGACACTTTCTCAAAATCCCACTTAATAAATCACTTCTTTTCAAGCTGTAAATTACTCTGTGATCTACCGGAACCAAGAACCTTTGCGAGCAATATTTGTTGTACAAGTATAATTCAACTAAGCTTCATTTATAAGATAATGATTTAGTATGAGAGTTGGGCAATCAAGTCGTCGGTAAATTCAACTGTTGGATTCTTCATGTTTCTCGCAATTAATTTTTAAGTACCAAGTCTTCTGTAAATGTACAAAATACTTGATAAATAATCATGGAAGCCACGAGGCCCATCTCTGAATACGTGGGAAATGAATTGAGATCTTTAGATCTGCACAAGAACAATACCCACTTATATTAGGATTGAAGCAATCGTTTAACCAATTGTTCGATGTTCTTGTCAAATTAATATATATATATGTAATAATTAGTCAAAAGTAGCCGGTCTAAGTTATCCACATAACCAAGCTCGTCCAAAAAACTTATACTCACAACTGCTTTCAACTTCCCTACGAAAACATTATATAACACATATACTCCAACCAAACACCATTTTGTTATTAAGATGTCCGCAGCATGCACACGTTATTTATTGCATAATTCCATAGCTCCTTTCCATATATAAACAAAGAAATATTGTGCATAATGGGCGGTCTACGAAATTCTGTACAATTTTTATGTGTAGTTCTCTCAAAATTATGTTCAGTACATGCACACACCCACACGTGTGTCTGTGTGTCTGTGTGTGTATATGAATGTATATCTTATAGGAAACACAAACGTGCAGACCTATAAATGAGAGAAAATAGAAGACTTCGGTGCGTCCGCTTTCCAGGGTAGAAAATGGAATCATTGCCAACTATTTCACATAGCCTGTTTCGTCAAACTTGGTAGTGATAATAATACAATACATAAGACAATATAATGCAAATCCCTTTATTTCTTGAAGAAGATCCAGTATGTTATCTGCTCAGATTCACAAATCACCAGCAGCTCAGGTTGGCGTATGTGTCCTGTTTATTTCCATCCTAGCATCTTCATCCGGTGAGATCCACGACTTCTTCCCCGAAGAGAGGGCTGCATTGATTCAACTAAGAGATGGTGTGTATTCGAGTTTCTTCAATCTGCATCGGAATTGGACCGGACCTCCATGTAACAAGAACAGCAGTAGCAGATGGGCCGGAGTCGGATGCTCAGATTGGCATGTCACACATTTGGTTCTCGAAGGGATAAACTTGACAGGTTCCCTTCACCCCACGACATTGTTACAGAATTTGACATTCTTGACAAAACTCAGCTTCAGAAACAACAACCTCAATGGCCCTCTACCAAATCTCAGAAATCTGGTGCATTTGGAGCACGTTTTTCTGTCAAGAAACCGGTTTTCGGGATCTATACCCTCCGGTTATATCGAACTTCCGTATTTAATTGGATTGGAGCTTCAGGAAAATGATCTGTCGGGTTTCATTCCTCCTTTTGATCAGCAATCTTTAATGGCTTTCAATGTATCCCACAATCATCTACAAGGAAAGGTTCCTGAAACTCCTGTGCTGCAGAGATTCACGAAGAGTTCATTTGATAATAATTCTGGGTTGTGTGGGGAAGGAGTCATAATTGGATTAAGACCTTGTCCTAATCCTCTTCCTTTAGCTCCAGCGCCTGTTCCAGAGCCCCCATCATGGCCTCCGTCGGAAGGCAGAAAAGGCAGTCGCACCCTCAAATTTTGGAGCATCGTGGTGATTGTGGTACTTACTCCTCTATGCATGGCTCTGATTTTCCTATGTTATTGCACAAGGACTGCTAGAGGAAGAGAGACAAGATACGGGGAACAGCAGCCTCAAGGTCTCTTTCTGTCTCTTAATGTGGTAGAATTAGTCTTTCATGCACGGATGTGTTTAATTTAACTCGAATGAAGATTACGTCGCGAGTGTTTTTTTAGAAAAATTTATTTATATATGTTTCGAACGTAGTTCATCATGAATAATTATACGCTTTTCTAGTAAAGTAAAATAGTAATCTTGCAGTTTCATATTTCTAAAGTGTGAATAAAAAAAAAAACTAGAGACACATTAGTTGGAGAGATTTGTATGTAGCTACGTGGGGAGGACTAGAAGCAGCCTTGTTGGGATCGATATTGGTAGGTATTGAGACAGAAACTTTTTTAAAATAAACAAAATTTGTTTTTAAACAAGTAAAACACTATTTTCGAAAGAAAAATTAAAAAACATCGTAGTTGATTTGATATTTTCAAAAGCTCAAAACTTCGCATTTTTATTCTCATGTTACGTTAATCGTCATTTAACATTTACAATTAAAAATCATCATATCTATATAAAGACAAATACATGTACGATGTAATAGAGAATGTTGCGGCGATTGTTATATGTAAACTTTGATCTAATAGACTTTTCAGAAAAAAAAACGAAGAGGAAATATATACTATGTAGTTCAAAAAAAAGCATTACCTAATTCAATCTTCCGATTAATATTAATTTGTATATACATACAACTTGTAGACACAGGGCAGATCTCGAACAAAGGAAGGCTTTGGCCGGAGTTCACAGATGAACCAGGAAGCGTACACATGGAATTAAATTTCTTCCATAAACCTCAACTGTTTGACTTGGATGATTTGTTGCGTGGGGCGGCTCAAGTCATCGGAATCGAAAGACAAGGAAAGCTGGGAACCACATACAAGGTTATTCTCGAATGTGGCTTGGCCGTGGCTGTGAAGAGAGTCAAAGAAATGGGAACACTGAGCAAGAAAGAATTCACGCAACAGATTCTCTTGCTGGGGAATGTGAAGCACAAAAACCTGGTTGACATTATCGCGTTCCACTACTCCAAAGAGGAGAAATTGTTTGTTTATGAGTTCGTTCCTGATGGCAGCTTGTTCAGCCTTCTACACGGTTAGTACAACCATGATGTTTTCGTTGCGCTCTAGCACGAAGATGACAAGATTTGTACTGAGTCGTGAGACCCTCATTTCAGTTCCGTCGTAATGTCACGGAAATGAAGTGATAGAAGATTAATATTAAATATCTTCCGAATGTAGGCACCAATTGCATTTGCCTATGGCAAATGTTCGACATTCTTTGGTTCCTGGACCATCGAGCTTGATCCATGCACATATATAGATGAATCAACATTTGTACCATCACTGTTTAGTTGCTCTGACGCCTTGTTTGCTACTTATTCTGACCGGGAATATTTTGCTAACAATATTATAAATGCAGAGAATAGAGGAGTTGGAAGAATGCCCTTGGATTGGAATGCCCGATTATCCATAATCAAAGATATAGCAAAGGCTCTAGAGTTCCTCCATCAATGCTTGCATTCACATAGGGTGCCACATGGAAACCTCAAGTCTTCTAATGTTCTCATTCAACGGTTAGATGATGGAAATTTTTGCATAAAGTTAACAGATTATGGATTCTTATCTCTTGTCACACCCCAGAAGCTGGCAGTGGGAAAAACCCCTGAATTTCTGTCGGGAAAGAGACTGACTAACAAAGCAGATGTATATTGCTTTGGTATTCTTCTGTTAGAAATCGTAACAGGAAAAACTCCATGCCCAATAGCCGGATCAGTTGGCAGCAGCAGCAGTGCTAGTGGTGATCAGGGTCGAGGTGATGCGGATCTATCGAGTTGGGTTAGAGCAGCTGTAAACAATGATTGGTCGACAGATATTTTGGACGTGGATATACTTGGGGAGAAGGAAGGGTATGATGAAATGTTAAAGCTCACGAATATTGCTCTAGAGTGCACAGATATGGTGCCAGAAAAGAGGCCTGGAATGACCCATGTCTCCAGTAGGATACGAGACATGCTTCACCACATTAACTAGTTGAGATTTGTAATTTTGTATCCAGTCATTACTAATTGAGACACACTGGGCAAATTCTATTTACAGACAAAAAGATATAATCCTAACGAGTAAATTAAGTCACACTTACCAATTCTTTGACACCTATGAACTTAATTCTAAGGGAAGATCCCCAACATTAGAAGTTAGAACATCTACAGCTTAAATTAACTAGCATTCTGAAGCTAAATTATAGTCATTTTGTTCAATCTCGTGCACAATGACAGATGACAGAAGACAATCAAACCGTTTTGCTAACAGAACTCCGGCTCCTGCTTATTTGAGTTTTTTTTTCCACACGCCAAGTTCTTAGTAACATCGTCTGTTGCAGGCATTTAAACTTGGATGTAGTAAAAACATCACATGTGGGAAAATAAAAACAAAAATGCTGTAACGAATATGGAAAATCAGCCATTCCAGTCTAACGCCATCCCGAAGACATCGGGATCAGGCATAATTTTCATCTCAAAAGTGATGGATCTTTTTAAGTTTGACGTTCAGGGGAATATGAAGAAGTACCAGGGAAATTTTACTACATTAGGATCATCATAAGATTTATATTTTACGTGTTATATGACCGGATTTGAAACATAAGATCTCATTGGTTCATTTACAAATAACAATAATTCTACTAATTACATCATCTTTTAAACTTGATATGGTTCCCTCTAACAGCTTTAGATGTCGCAACCTATACAGAGCTTTGTGGTCCAGTCCTATTATCACTTGAATATCACAAAAATTGTCGAGGACAAATCAAGAAAGAATCAATAAATAAATACTTCTCCTGCAATCTTGAATTTCCAAAAATATGTGGATCATCCATAACTTTTAAGATAATGTTGCAACCAGTACAGATTTTACTTACCATAAAATCCATTTGTCTTTGCAAAACTGAATGGTAAGTTCTATCTTCAAGTTTTTATTTTCTCCCAGCTGAGAGCCTCCTGGATTGTAAAAGCTCTGTGTCCAGAAAAGGTAACACACATGAAAACTTGTAAAGATTTCTACACGAGATATACCAAAGACGGCAAACTTGCAGATCAGAATATATAAATCATAAAAGTATTAAATATTCAATCAGGTCCATCCATAAGAATTTTAATCGATTCCCTAACATTAAAAATTTCCTACCATTTTCTGATAATGATTTACACTTGTAACACACATCAAAGTTGAAACTGATGCATCATGTAATTCTTCATATATGCTTTATTCACAAAATTATGTTAGAGATTGTGGCTGAAAATGACATTATACCTCTTAGCAAGATCAATGGACTCTCTGTCTAAAAGGCCAACAGGACAACCTCCAGAATCCTCACGCTCTCTGATCACCGGTATTTGGCTTAATTTATACTTATTCATAAGAGTTAGAGCGGTAAGGAGGCTTGTATTTGGTGTTACTGTCCTTGTTACACAACACATTTCAGCAGAGGAAGAACATAGTTTCGATACCCTAAGTACCTGCAGTCAAAATTTCCAAACAGCCAATGTCATTTGGACAACTGCAAAGCAGGACGTTTAACATTCAAAAAAGTAATGGACCCTATCCAAGAAAACATCCACAACTCTATTTGTTTGAAACAAAACAAAAATATTTTCTGTCATCGAAAGATATTACAATTGAGAGTGAATATTTGTGGTCATGTCTCTATATATACAAAGAAGGCAACTGGATTGGCTGGCAAAGAGGGGATGTACTCTGTGACAGAAATAAGGAAAATACTACATGGCAGAAGACTCGAAATGTCACACGTGTAAATTGAAAGATTGAAAAACAAAGTTATACATCATATTATTGTCTGCATTACAGGTGTTACCTGAGGCTTCCCGCTTTTTGTCTTTGGTGATTCGATGAACTGCTGTATATCACTGAGAGTGATCTGACCAATAAGCTGATTTTTGTCATCCACTATTACTGCACAAGATTGCTTCTTTTCCAGCATGAGACACACCACTTCTGTTAGAGAAGAGCTCATCAGTACTGTGACATACTGCCTTCTCATTGCCTCGGAAACCAGAATTTCATTTGCCAAGTCGTCATCATAATCATCATTAAGGCAGAGTGAACTCTCAAGTTCACAAATGCTACTTCCATTAGATTTATCCAAATAAGAGGAAGAAATAGAGTTCTGAACTCTAGTGGCCTCAGGATATTCTTCTGGTGCAGCTGCTCCAACCATTGCATCTTTCGATTCTCTTGCATTACCAGTGGTGATTTGCCTTGTGGACAGGGCTTTTGTCCATGAAGACAGACCCACAGCTCCCAAAAGTGGAAGGACTATTCTATAATCTTGTGTTAGTTCAAAGAGAAGCAAAACTGCAGTAAGAGGTACCTCACATACACCAGCTAGAGTAGCGGCCATTCCAACCTGTGTTAAAAATCCACTCAAAATTAAAATATACCCCTGAAGATGCAAAAAGTTTACAGCATGTGACAAAAAGAGTTTTGTTGGTATAGAAAAAATTAAAGATCTTTATTTCCGAATATTCCCAAATGTTCAAGTGAACAACTTCATTTTCATTGCAGGTTTTGGATGTTTAGCGTCAAGAGAAAAAATTCTAACTCTAATGAAACCATCACGTTCCTCTCAAAACAAAGATGAGTAAGGCCATGAATAAACGAGCAGAGAAACTCTCAAAATAAAGATGAGTAAGGTCATGAATAAACAAGCAGAGAAAAGAAGAAAAATTTTTAAATTCTTTGAGGAGATTGCAACAATTCGGCATCAAACTAGAATTGGGAAAAATACTGTTAAGTTATAATTGTCAAAAATGAATTTTCTAAATCGGGGAAGGCACTGCATACCCTGGACTGTATATTGCTCTCTGAATCAGGAAGGAGTAAACCAAAAGGTGACTATGATGGTACTATAAGGAACCTAAAAATTTAAAATGTGTATAGAACTCAAAGAACTATAAAGAGTAACGAGATGTCTATTATGCAAAATTTAATTATACCAGGCCGTACGCTTGGGGGGAAGCAACTTCCAAGATTGATAGGTGAAAGATTGGATTTGATACTGAAAACAAATAACCAACAAATTTGCCATAAGCCATCCCAGCAGCGGCACCAATAAATAAAGATGGAGCATAGTAACCTCCCACTAATCCACAAGCTCTACACAAAGAAGTTGCCAGTATTTTGACGAACACCAACTGAAGCAACAGATCAGCAGAGAGGCCCTCCACCAGTGGGCGAGATTCCAATAGAAGGTCAACATTGTGAAATCCCCAGTATAGAATCTCCGGATATGCCAATGCTATAACCCCAACAGACAAGCCTCCAAGTATCGGGAATGCTGCTTTGCGTATCCCAACAGCTCTTTGAATATCATCACACAAAACCAGCATAAATGATGTGGCCTTTGATAAGGCAATTGAAACCAAGCCACATATAACCCCCAGCAACAAATAAAGTGGCAGTTCTGAACTGACAAGAGGACAGATTAAAGATTAAATATTCCTCGAATAAAATCTCATAGATAGTTCCTTGGGAAACAATTTGACTGTAAAGTGTAGTAAGAATGAAGATACACATACATATGAAAGTAAAATGATATCAGATATCGTGAACAAATCAGATGTATTCAGCATCATTATAAAATTAAGCTTTGGTAATTAAATCAACAAGATTGCTGCTGAAGAAGGGCAGTTCAGCTGAGTTCAAGAGACTGCGATGGCTTTCAGGCACTGAAGGAGGTAATGAGTTATTCTCTGGAGCTTAAATTGCTCCATAAATCATATTTCCAAGTTTAACACTCAGCAGTATCAAAGTAGAGCTACAATTTGCCAAATAAATAATCACCGTTAGATATGTCAGAGTCCATGTACAACGCATTAAGCCTCTATATGACTTGTGACTAGTGAACGTTCAACAGCATGAGACATGATAAAGGAAGGAAAAAGAATTTAAACAGTTACCACTTGGAGAACGAAAGTCATAGACTGGAACTGCAAAAGCTGGTTCAGAGCCCAATCCAACTTCTGATATGACAGAAGCTATTACAGCACTCAGAATCACCATTGAGGTTGTATTCGATAAGGATAAGGATGACTCTGTAGGTGATGGCCACAAAACTGACTCCACAGCAAAAAAGCAACCCGCAACAGCAGCGTTGAATCCTTGATGTAGCAAAAAAGGAAGGTTTTTCAATTCACTTAACTCGATCCCTATTGATATTGAGAACGCTGATTCTGTAGGATGATATTGAACTTTTATATTCCTAATGTGAAAATATTTGCATAAATCTCTCCTTTACTTTAACTCAAGAGCTCGCACAATTTAAAAGATTTAAATTATCAACAGGAACAGCGAATTCCAACCAATTAAAAGATTAGCCCTTCTTGCATAGGTCTACATTAATGCTCGTTAGTTAGTATCTTAGACAATTCATTTCTAATATCAACTCCTGGGCCATGATCATTTTACAGAAATTGATTCAGACATATAGTAAATCAAATATAAGGTTGTCGAGTTATTAGAACACAAGGAATAAATTAAGGAAATAAGAAGCTAGTATGATATGATTGTGACAAACCAGAAGAAAGTCCAGCAGCTGACCCTGCAGCCCTGAGTGACAGCTTTCTTTGACCACCCTTATCAATAAGACTACCAATTCCTTTGGCAACGGACACACCAATCTCAACACTTGGTCCTTCTGGTCCCAATGAGTTCCCTGTCCCTAACGTGACACAAGCAGCCATAGTATTCAGAATTGGCTTTAGTGTGGATCTTAAGTTTGATACGACAGATCCACTAATCGAATTATCAATGGCAGCTTGAATCAGTTTGAAGGCACTAACTACCAGTCCTCCAAAAGCTGGAACAAATATTACACGCGCCCATTTTGCTTCAAGGGGTTCCTCTCTCAACCACGAGGCACCTTGAATTGGGATTTCATCCCAGCACAAGTCACGTATTTCATGCACCTGATAGGTCATAATTTTCGGTTAGCAAGGTCATAAAGAATACACCAGATTATGTTTGCTGCCATCTGAAAGACAGATCGCGGCTACTATCCCCTATCCGAAATCTTGTAATGTACAATACAAGGTGAGACAGCTAGAAATGCAACAAAGAATTAAATGCCATGAAACTGATATCTATAGGTATTAATTGTTAGATGAAAAATGGTTTGCACCGCGTAGTTGAAGAGGACAACTGTGATTCCAGTGAAAAGACCAACAAAGCAAGCAGATAAAATAGCGGAATCGCCACCAAATTGTAATCCCCGCGGTTGAGTATTGTTGTTAGTACTTCTACCACTGACATCGCCATCCTCATCAGGACCGGTGACTTTTACAGCTTCCAGATAAGAAGCTGCTTCTGCGGCCACGGACGATCGATCGTCGTTAACCAACTCCAGCTCCTTCTCTTCCCCCAATTCCTCCTCATACCGAACTCTGCGGAGGGAAATGCAACGACAAAGTCGCGGAGGAATGGTGGTGAATGACGATGAGAAGTGAAACCTGAACAAAGAGTCTCGGGGTTCGTATACTAACAACGACGAGCTACTCATCAGACATAGCGACCGGCGGCTGCGGTCGTAACAACTGTGTCTAACGGAGGAAGAAGACGACGGTGGTGGTGAGCCACGATCATAGCAGTTACCGCTAGCAGCCGGAGGAGTAACTGTGGATGATACAGTAAACGCACGATTCATTTGCAGCACACCACTCCCTCCCCGTGTCCACCCAATCATAATTATAAATAAGCTAGCTTCCCCCCTCACTTTCTTCTTATCCGTTTAACTAATATTAACCACTTAAATTTTTATTAAATAATTTGTTTTTCAACAAAATTTCTCATAGGAATATATAGAGAAGACCACAAACAATTAAATAAATTTCCGACATTTTTAAGTCATTATGGAAAGACAAAATTATTAAACCCTAGCTAAGGCCTTGGGCAACCCACAAAATTTCTAACAAAATCATCGATCTTGCATGTTACACCTTATGCTATAATTTCATGGTACAATAAATGTACATGCTGACTTTTAATTCTCTTGGTGAGTAAAGCTTTATTAATCGAAACTTATGACAGAGAGTTTGTATGGACATTTAAAGTTGTTCATTATTGTTAAAACAGACATATAAAAAAAAACCACCAATATTAACTCTGTAAATGGAGAACGCCAAAAAAGAAAAAAAAATTCAAGCAGAACCAATGAACTGAAAACATCTACAGAAAATTAACAATCATATGTCTCAACATTAAAGAAAACAGTAGTTTTCATGGGCATGCATGAGTTCACGTACATTTTCAATTACACACTAATAAAAATGATAATTCACTCGAGGATTATTTCCCGAAACCAGTCGTGATCGAGAGCTTCCCTGGCTGTTATTCTCTCTTTCGGATTGAAAGCCAAGAGCTTCCTGAGTAGATCCATTCCCAGAGGCGAGAAGTCGTCCCGGATCAACAGATGATTCAGTGGCTCCATCAATCTGATTCCAGGAAGGCCTGCAAATCCCAGCCGCCAGATGTCATGACTCGGGATGGCAAGGATCCCGAATATCTTCCGAAGCTGATCGAGCTCCGTATCGCCTTTGAAAAGAACTTCACCAAGCAAGAGTTCTGCCATGATGCAACCCACCGCCCACATGTCTATTGCGCACGAGTACTTGCCCGCTCCAAGAAGCAACTCCGGCGCCTTGTACCATAGAGTGGCCACGCCAGGAGAGTAACAGTGATCGGATGATGTCTCAAAGTGTCGCGACAACCCGAAATCGCAGATCTTCAACTTACCCGTTTCAGTCACAAGGATGTTGGAAGGCTTCAAGTCCCTGTGCATTATCCCTTTTTCGTGAAGAAAGTTGACACCCTCCAGCAACTGTTTCATCAGAATCTTGACTAAACACACGTTCAAATTAATTTTCGTCGCCCTTGTGAGGTCGTATTCGATGTACTCCATCACGATGTAGACACCATCGTATTCGTCCACAGCAACTTGTTTAAATCCAACAATAGACGGGTGTCCAACGACGGATTTGAGGACATCTATTTCTCGCAAGGTTGACTTACAAAACCCATCAAATTCTTCCTTAATCGCCACCATTTGGCCTGTCTTCTTCTCCCTTGCTTTGTAAACCATGCCGTAGGAACCATTGCCGATTCTATCCAAGACTTGGTATTCATCGATACTTCCATAGCCAGAAACCTCACTTATTCCACGCCGCCCATCGAAACCTGTTTTCAGCCTCGACGACATTACACTCGAGCCGTCCAGTTTCTTCGTCACATCAACATCACCATATTTCCTTTTTCTTCCCATATTACTAGAAGACGATGAATCTCCAGATTTCGGGATATCATTCTGTCCGGGGACTGATGTTTTCTTGATCACAATCCCAAGTTGCCCCCCCTTGGATCTGCAGGCAAATTTCTTCCTGCGGATAGAACAGCACCGAGGATATTGGTTAATCACCATGTCCGTTTTTGGATTCTTGAAAGGTGATTAAGGAGCGAGGATTTTGTTTCTAATGGAGAGAGCCAATTGTTGTTTTTAACATGAAGAGTGATACCATATATATGAAACTTTCTACTTGAATCTGACGCTATTCAACGGTCGACACTATCTTTAATCCAATCAGCTTCATTAATTTTTTGTAACAATCTTCAATTTGTTATGTATCTACAGATCCATTTTAGGAAAGAATATCTGATCTAAAATCATGTAAAAACATTTGTCTCTAACAAACTTGATAGATGTGATATTTTCCAAAATTATTGAACGTAACAAACCAATTTACAGCGTTAATTAATTTCTCCTCCGAAGTGAAGGGTAAGATGAAATTAGGAAGATATATACTTGTATAATTTAAAAATGTGGTTGTATATATTTGGTTTCTAATAATGATAAGCATCTCAAAGTTTTGATAATATAAATTTATGGATATCATTTTTATTTCTATTTTTAGTGATATAATAAGTGTTATTGTACGTGATGTATACTCGTAGAATTCTTTATTTTAAAAGAAATTGTCTTAAATTTGTAATTATGTAGATTTACGTCAGCTTAATTTATGTGTCTCTACGCTAGTAGCAATTTATTCTTATCGTGATTATAGAAATTTGAATACGGTAGAAATCTCTTAAAAGAATACTGTTAAAGTATAATTCTTGTAAAATGGTATATTATCAAATTATTCATTCTTATCCAGTAGTAGATTCTAATGTAACAAGTTAATCGTGTAAGACAAATAATTTTGAACGATATCATAATTGTAATACTTTCAGAATGTATGTTCGTATTTCGTATGGTTGATAAACAAATATTTTTAGCCATTTATAATGGACGCTTTAAATTTCAATAAGAGAGTTGATAGGATTAACTAGAATTTCAGATTGAAAGATACGATGTTTTTTAGATATAAAGTATTGAGTAATTTTTATTAGATAATTTTTTCGTAAATTTATGTACGTCGACTTTGAAAAGGTTAAGAAGAAATTAATTAAATTAAACGAGTCTTGTGTCTCCTTAACAATTAATCCATCTCATATTAAGAGTATTAATAACAAAATGTTTCAAATAAGTCATGACATTATTTAGATTGACATTGGGATGACAATTTTCTCACGGATTTGGGGCCACGTGAGCAAAACTCGAAACAAGATGGGTATGAGGATTTTTTGAAATCCCGAAATCAAATGGAGATGCGGGTGATAATAGTACCTAATAACCGACTATTGAAACTCATCCAATAATATATATATATAGAGAGAGAAACTCTCTTATAGCCATTTCTGTACATTTAATGTACTCTACGGATAGAGGAATACATAGAGTTGAACATAGTAAAATAAGAAATTGTTAGTTTGGAAATTTCCCGAAAAGCTAATCATAGGGTCTTCTCTCCATCGGAATAATAGGGGTGTTACATTCTAGAAAAATAAAAGTTCTATTGAAGAGAAGTAAATGAAAGGCTTACACACAAATTTTCGTATATATATATAATAAAATAATAATAATAATAAAATTATTATTATTATTTAAAATAAAAATTATATTCCGGAATTATCGGATGCGAGAATGATAATGAGCCCCACTGTCAACCGTAGACTGACACACTAAACGACAATCTTTACTTTCACTGGTAATAGGGAAAAAAAAATCTATTGGGTTTAAGACTACTTTTGGATTCAATAGTACTTTGTACTCTGCTAAATACAAGTAAAAGTGTAACATTAAATTTACAGATAGAATATTTCCTTCATATAAGATAATTCATACGACGAATTTGATTTGATCTCTACACATTCAAAATTTATGTAGAATTATTGGCAGTTTTATAGCCAAAAATTAGATATTTACCATGATTCACTAGTCCAGAATGCCACGTATGGCGTACGTCTAGATAAATAAAAATTTGTAATGTCAGGTACATACACCTTCTGTCCTTATTTATTTAAGCTCAATGTGTTTTTTGGAAATCTAAATTTATAATATAATTAGTTTTTTTTTTTTGAATATAATTAGCTTATGATCTAATTAAAGAGTTAAAAGCTAAATTAAACGTAATAGATTGAATAAGAAAAAGAATAAAAAATTAATATTAAAATGAAAATATATTATAGTAGGATAGAAAAATAAAATAAAATAACCTAAATAAATACAACGGCGTGGGAGTATACCTTACGTAGGGACCAAACAAATTATCGCAAGAAAACAAGGGAATCTGAAGAAATATTCGAGTTATAGATAGCATTTGCAACAAAAACAGTCGGGTCAATCACATCTAAAATTGAGTTCCACAGACTTCAGCTTAGGGGGGATAATTTAGCACACGAAAGTGCAGAAAGTACAAACAACAGTTTTCTCACTCTTCAGCAGCACTTGCAGCACTCAAATCCACATTAAGATCAAGAAACTGCACCAGGAGACAAAAGAAATCAATAACCATTAATTCAAGAGGCTGTGTTTATGGAATTAAAATCAGCATTGGAAAAGTAACATAAGAGTTGAATACTGAACTAGAGAATTTTAATCTCACCTTTCCAGTGATCAAGGTATACATATTCAAGACATCCACGACCGTGGACTCAAAATGAGTCGTGGCATCATAGCTCTGCCACATAGAGTTGAGTAAGTGTATAAACAAGAAAATCATTTCATTGAGCACTTGAACAGGAACAAATTTACTAGAAACTTACAGTAGATATAAAGCAATTATCAAGAGAAGGCTCGTTGACTGGTTCATATCTGTCATAAGTGTCAAAGAAAATCTCATCCACGGGTCCAAGAAGATCGATACCAGGCTTCAGTTCAGTCTCAGGATGATCAGTTTCTGCTTCTGTTGACACAAACGCGATATATTTTCCTTTTGGAGCAACATTGTGAGAGTAAGAGCAACAAAACAAATACCTGTAGAACCAAAGGGTGGTATCTTATCGCAAATGTGTAATATAAGCAAAGCAATGGCAGCTTTAACTATTGTAAAACATCAAAAACCGGAAACTGGTAAGAACTAAGAAGTAAAACAGAGAGACTGAAAATTCTTCTTTTTTTGAAGAATCTGAAACTTCTGTCTGAGAGTGCCTTAACATAATTTGATTATGGTCACAATGAATCACGCATGTCAACAGAAAAAACTCAGCTCACAAAGTAATCACATTTTCCCACAATGAGAAACATATTACATGACCTCAAATGTGCAATACTCTAGAAAACCAAAATCATAATGTGCACGCCAGTAGAGTTACTTACATATCTGATCTCCGGCCCAACTGCTTCTGAGGGAGAATAACTTGTGACGAATGAGAATCATTAGTATTTGGGATGGGGTGACTCATGATAGCTATAGCTCTGGCAACTTTTCCAACCTTCCTTACCTGTAAAAGCCTCATTGCAATAATATCTTAACGGTACATGTATATCCAAGAAATTATGTTGAGACAAGATTTGGCTTTCCTAACCTATGAGTACGTGCATAATGCTATGTTACATTTTGTTATTGCAAATTGAAACAAGAAATTTTAGGGGAAATTAATGATATTGTTAAAATAAGCAGTATATTATTTTTTAAGTAAGTTTGTACATTATTTAAATAAAAAATACTAGTATACATTCAATCAATTCAATGATTAAATTTCCAACAAAAATATTTATTCAGAAATATACACAATCAGTTCAATAAGATCTAGAAAATTTATAAATTTTCAATAAATTGACGTGGAAATTAATTTTGACAGAAAAAATACAAAATATTTAAAATAATAATTAAGGAAGAAAAACAGATGTATGAAACAAAGAAACAGGCAAAACGGGGCAACATTCAGAACAATGAATAGAGACAGCAAAAAACAAGGGCCCTTGCACATGTTACGAAGTTATTCTATCCTATGTATCGTTCCTTTCAGAAAAAGGGGAGTGCTCGCTGCTTTTAAGCCTATTCTAGGAAAAGTATCTTTGGACGTTAAAGGTATGAGGGCACACTAAGATTATAGAAGTAACTGAGCACTTTATGAGATCAAAACGTTAGAAACTTACATGCAGAGGTTCAGAGTGAGATCAGTACAAGTAGAAGCTGGCAGAACTTGAATTCCAGAAGAGGCTTACCTTATTAGGAAGGTAGGAAGGATCGCATACAACCTTCTTGCACTTGGCTGTTTCTCCTTCAGATGTAACTCCAATCACCTGGCCTTCCTCATTAAACTCTACCTGACATTTGACCAAGTACAAGTCAGCAGTCACAACATTCAACCACCTTCAATAACCAAAAAACAACAAAACCAAGAAGAAATGTAACACACAATAACCAAAGATATAACTTCGGCAACAATATCATACTCGAGGAAAGTAGAATACTAACAAAAAATAAGTGTAGCTGCAATCAAGCTATCAACACCAATTTTACAATTATGAAAGAAAAGAGTGACCGATTGGAAAAAAGTGTAACAAGAAAAGAAACTATTGTGACACATTTTATGTCAACACCACAAGTTCTCGGAACCCACTTATAATGGTATGTTAAACGGAATCCCTCACCAAATGAGGCAAATGCTTAATTCTTGTTCTACGACATATGCCATCAAAATACCATAAATGAATAACAAGTTTAAGTTCAGCGGAGTGTAGGTTTCATCCCCTTTTTGATAGTTATCTCCTTCAAACCCTTCTAGCCTAAACTTTTAAATACAACAAATCCATACTAGAATATTTCGAAGCCAAAGTTCTCACCCAGAAATGTCTTCATTTTGAAGATTTTCTGTCAATTTAACAAAGATAAATGCATGCAAGCATAATTTGGTAGTTAGAGAGTAAAAAAGTACAAGTTCATCAATCTTTAGTGAAAAGATCGGATAACCTTATTTAAAAATGATTTTTGGTCATCATTCCCATATCTATACACAAAGATTTTTTTTGTATGTTGACTCTGTTGAGACCTGAGAGGGTATGGGTCATAGGCCGAAGCCACAACAAGTGGAGTGGACAAGAGAGAAATACATTAGGTAGATTACCTTGCATTCGGGCTTATTCAGCATATAGGTCCCACCATATACAGCACTAAGGCGAGCAAATGCCTGGAAATATTAAGTAGGATAAAAGAAGCAAATATGAGACTTAATATCTGAGAAAGAAAATAAGATACGTGGGGGAATGCAAAAGGGAAAACTATTTTCCTGATATAAAAAATAAAGTGAAGATCTCATGCATCCACAACCAATAACACTTTTAAGAAAAAATATTGGTGCATGAACCCTGAAAGAAGAGATAGACCTGGGGAAGCTCTCCTAGGCCATATAATGGATAGATGTATGGTGACCCTCCAGCAAAGCGTGCCAAAGACTCCTCATAAAGCTTTAAAACAACCAGATATTTCAGGAAGGGATATCAGATGTCCCATGTTCAATTGCCATTTCACGAGTCAAGAGAAAGAAAGTAGAACTGAGAACTTTCTTGAGGTCCATGGGAGAATTACCTTCATCCTTTTCACAGTATCCAATGCTGGTTCATCCAAGTACCGGTCATCTCTGTGAAGAGCCAAGGCATGACCGATTACGTCCACAGTGTTGTCATCAAGACCATATTTGCTGTAAAAAGATCACAACATTCACTTCACCATAAGTTGAAGGCATTAACAGTTTTAAACAACTGAGTATACATATTCATTAATAAGCAAAACGGTTAAATAAACATAATGAATCCAAAAAATATGCATCAATGCAAAAGTGAGTTCAAAAATCATTCTTCTTTCTCATAGATAAAACAAAATGATCCTTGAAATATAAGGATGGTTTTAACACACACATATAAATTTCATCTTCAGATCAAAGTTCTTTTAGTGATAAAAAATAATGTAAGTCATTGGTCGTACGCAATAAACTCCCTAGTGGAAATCCTAGTCAAGTCAATCCCTTCATGTGTTTTAGGATCATCTTCCTTGTAACCCTGGGCATAAATGAACAGTTTTCGAGCACGTCGTTTCTCAAAGATTCCCATAAGTGGTGATTTGAGGGCCTCCACGTCATTTGCAGGCACCTTGTGAATCTGTTTCATTAAAAAATGTAAAGAAAAATCCAGCCAGAATCGTAAATTCTACAGATTTAACAATAAACTTGTGACAAGAACTAAGCAAAAAAGCAAAGGACTATGTTTATACCTTCCCCCTATTGTACACAAAACTGCCATCAACAGCTTTGAAATACAAGTATTTAGTAACATCGGTATGAATTAGGACACGGACAAGTTCACCGTTTGCCATAATGTACTGAGAAAATGAATGAGTCAGAGTAGCATTATCGCTGGAAAGATACAAGGAACAGAATATTCAAAAAGAAGTCTAAAAAGACACAAAGATTAAGAACCTTAGGGATCATGTCAACATTATAATCTCTGCTAGGACCCAAATGAGCAGGTGGCTTATCACTCCCTCTAAACTTCTTCCAAAGCTGCATAAAAGAGCCAATAACAATTCAAAATTAGAGTGTCATTCAACTTGTCGAATGCATAATGTAGATGTTTGTTGACATAGGTTCTAGCCAAAACAAAATATAATAACACCTGAATGAGATTGAGAGAAGTTGATTCTCCACCATAATAATCGTTCCGATCCATGTGCAGAACCTAATCCGAGGGGCATAACAATGTCAAGCCCAATAAGAGTGAAATAAATTTCAAGAAACTGCGATGATAAATAAATGGCGAGAAATCAATGAAAATTAAATCTCTGATAAAATTATTTGATATGTATAAATGGACTAGAGTGGGAGGGAATTGCGGTTTAGTTCCTGAATAAGATATAATAAGTAGTTATGTACATAAGTACAAAACATATGTATGTCAATATATATTAGTGTTGCCTATACCATATGAAGAATTTTTTGGCTTTCAGTCTTTACAAATATATAAAAATGCAAAATATTTGGACCCTAGCAACTTCTGAAACTAGATATTTTACAAAGATAAAGAGATCGTGCATGGCATCAGTTAAGAAACATGGAAAATACACCAATAATTATTTTTTCACCATTTTAGAGTCAAAGAATTTTCTGATAAAGTTGTGAGCAACTCCAATGTATTTGGTAACACCTATTTCATATTAAGACAAGCATCAAGTATACTATTATTTGCCCCATCAAACTCATGTGCAGTAAGGTATTGGCCCCTCAACTGCACTAGTTTACACCCTGATAGTCTCCAAATTTTTTTACATATGCACACTGCCAATCTGCCCAAGGCACGATAAGCACTCACTAAGAACAGTCGGGGTTCCGCTTTCGTGATGTTCTAATTATCACCATGAGTTTTTTTATGGAGAAATGCCCCCTTCGAGCAGTGAATTAAGCATTGGTTAAATTGTACCGTAGGTTTCCGTAACATATATGGTGAGCATGATGCGAAGAAGCCTCCAAATAAAGTGAAAAATTGAATACTTAAGTATATTGAGAATGCAAGTTAAAAGAGTTAATTGCTTAAAGGAAGTAACTATAACAAGTCTTTAACCTCTGTGGAAATGTGCAATAAGTTCATTTTGAGTAATAGTTAATGGGTAAAGAAAACAGTAAAACTATACTTGCATGATGAGCAAAGACATGTAGTCACCTATGAAAGCAATATTTCTCGAGACGTTGCAAATTGTCAGAAACAACTCACAGAGATGTTAATCCATTTCCTAAAGCCTATGAGATTCATCTCGCTACCATCAAAGCCAAATTCATCGCCACTACTAGCTATTCCTCATTTGAGACGTATTCTAACAAGAAAATTTTTGCAACCGTGTGGATGAAAATTCAATCTACTGCCCATTTTAAGGAATATAACCCGAGTAAAAATGCATTAAAAATCCAATCACTAGACTGCCATTACATGGCCAATTACATATATAGGAAAAGGATTTGGCTCCCGTGCAAATTATTTCCGCAAAAATCTTTAAATGAAGGCATTTAATAGGTCAACAATTAGCAGCTTTCATAATCGGCCATATCATATGACATTAACAATAGATCCATTTCCCAAGTTACCCATACATCAGAAAAAAGAATGAGATAAATCTGGATAAATACCAGTTTGTAAATATCAGGAGGGGGAATGGAGCTTCAAATAAATCAAAGAACAGAAAAATAAATGAAACCTTGAGACCATCGACGGACAAGAGACCGCTGAGGATGCATTCCTTGAGACCCGTCCCCAACACAATCACATCGTATTCTTCATCCATCTTAGCTGATTTCGCAGCTGAAATCCAACAATTTCAATCAATAGTACCAAGATATAGAACAAAATTACCCAGATAGACGATCGGATCGCCGATAGGAAAAAGGAAACTAGGTATTCTTGTTAGTCAAAGCGATGCAGAGATTGTTGCGTGTGTGGAGGGATCTAGACATATGCTGTAGGGTATATAAGAAGCTGAATGGCGAGTTTTGAAAGTGCTCTCTCTGCTAATTCCTTTCGTGTACATGTAAGTATTTACCGCTATTTCTGTTTTTTTTTTTTAAGAAAATCTTGTTTTTTTGTAGGCCCCATTGCTATAGAACAAAAGGTAGCATTTTTCACTGTACAAATTTTTTTTTAAAATAAACATTCTATATATAATTACTGAAACTTCAGATTTTGTTTACCAATTCTGTTGCTTTCGTGCGTGTAAATTTTTGTTCGAAAACTTGAGGTTAAACTTTTATATATTTATGCAGCGATTTTTGTATATATGACTTGAAGAATCTTGGAAAGAATTGAAATATTTTAATTAAGATATAGCTCTTAAGCAATCCCAGTTATGGGGTTCTTGATTCTTGAATTTAAAAATAAGAATAATTTTTTTCTATAGATCCACTTACCTAAATATAAGTTTATATGTAGTTCATGTAGAAAGTACTTCTTGATCCACAATGAAGTATTGTAGCATTTCTTGAACTCTAGTATCTTTTTCCTATAATGAAATCGACACAAAAATATTGAAATATGGCACTAATATATGATATTTGAGTAAAACTATTTTAAATGTTGTATAAAAAATAAGATCTTGAAATATAAATTGGAAAAAATTATCGATATAAATTGTTATGCATAATTGGTTACGTAAATATCATATATTTGTACCGAAATTGGAACAATTAGACGTCAAATACATATGATCTGCATCCATTCTTTTATATGAAAAAACACAAATATATATATATACTAAATAATCATATATTATTACCAATTTTGAAAAAAGATGATATTCATATATTCACACTAAGGACTATTTTTAATGTTTAAACCGATTTAAATCGTAAAATACAAGCGTGTCATTCAGTTTTTTTATCGATAAGGGTATTTTTTAGCTGACAGTGAATTCAAACCAAAGTTTTGATTTGGAAATCTAAACAATTTTTTTAAACCTAAAAATATATGGATTCTTGTTATGTCCAGTCTAGGATGGAAACACTAGTTAAATTTAAAAATGGTAATTTGATAACAAAAGTTATTTTATGATATCAGTCGATGGAATATCTTTTGGGTGGGAAATAAACTATGTCTCAAAAGCATAAAGAAACGTGGTCCTTCGAGACCTCGTCTTCGATAATCAGGTCGCGACATATGGTGCTAACTCTAGATATAAAAATATAACATATTTATTCTTTCCTTTTTCCTCTAATAAGTAAAGTTTTTTAAAAAACGACACTTGTACCAAACCTAACATTTGAAAGGTTTCTTCAAAGTTACAACCAGTTTCTCTAACAAAACAGGGTGTGAGTATTGGTGATGATTTATGTCCAACTCATCGTTGGCATTACCTAGAGTCTTATACCAAACGTATATTCAAATATTCCAATAGTTTCTATTTCTTATATTTTACATATTATCTTCGATAATCTAATTTTTTTATTTTAATTATATTATATCTCATCTATGTTCTCTTTCTTGTGTCTCTTATTGGTTGCAATAATACTAGTTTTTTAGAAAATGACTGAACTGGTAGAAGTTTGGCAATTCAGGCATTTTCTTCAATTTTGTGATTCTCTTTACAACTCGACTAACCAACGAAGAATTAAATCTGCGTCTTCCATGGGGAGAACCTCTCCGAGTGAATCGAAAGACCCTTGCAGGGAACACTCGAGAACCTCTAATGAGTGTGACAACTTTTATAGGATATGTACTTACCTTGGGATCAGATGAGTTTTTGGGAGCTACCGTACTTATAAGCTTAGCTAGCGTCATACATGTTAAGGAGGGTAAATCGAGATCTGGATCATTCCATTTGCCCCAGTCAACTGTGGTAAGCTTCACTTCGTTATTTCAATTCGAAGATGGTCTATTACCAGTCCACCCGGGTAGTCTCGCACGGAAGCACATGAGATATAATGTGAACAAGAATCATCTTCGTTATTCGGTTTTAGCTATGCATTTGTATTTCGAGTATATCATCAATATATTTATATTTCAATTAAATAATAAAGAAAGAAAGGAACGCAGCTCAAATTTGGTTTTTGAATTTGATGAGATAATACATATCTATTTGTGATGAAATCCTACACCAAAATAATAATAACACTGCCATAAGATATAATTGTTATCATCTTACTATTGTTTTTTAAATTTATTCTCTATGTTAAAGTTTTTTGTTAGTATATGAGAATCCATTGATATAATATTATACGTCTATATATAAAATATTTTATTATTTATATTGAAGTCTAAAAATCAATAGAAAAACAAAAGAGCTGAGAGCATCATTCTCCACAAATAGAAAAGAAAAGGCCAACCACTGGCACAAGAGCCCACAGGGTCTCTCTCCCCCACTAATTATTTTTCAGGTCGGTCTTTCTCTCTGTACTTCCAATTCTTTTTATCAATAAGATTTCTGCATTTTGTTGTGAAAACTGTAATTCGTATGAAATATATTCCGCCTTTTGTATATCGATTGATTATCAGTTTTTTTGACGTTTAAGGATTTTTTTATTGATTGAGATGATATAATGTTTGTAGGGTTGTGTTGATGGTGGGCCGATGCTACGAAATCTGTAGTTGATGGGATTGCAGGTTTGTAATATTGGAGAGTTTTGATTTAAAAGATAGCAAGCTGAATTAGGCTCTCTTGAAACTTATGACGGGGAAGATTTGATATCTGAATTGTATTGCAATTGACAGATTTTTTTCCTTCATACGTGTTTGAGTTTTGTCGAATCGGAAATTAACAATCTTGGATTTCTGACATTATTCTCTGAGGTATCTATTGTCTGAGTGGGTTGGATAAATTATAGAATGTCTGGGACTGAGGTATCCCCGGTTACCTTGCCAATGGAAGCAAAAAAGGTTTTTGTGGTAGGTAGAGAAAGTGACACTGGAAGTGAAATCGGCAGTCAGTCCTTGGATTTAGAGGGTGGAGTAAATATCGAAAAACGCCAGTGTTCCGAGAGTGACTTGATAGAAATAGAAATTGAAACTTCGGATGCTGAAAAGTCAAGTCTGAGTGATGAGGATGAATATGGTTCTGATACTGTTGAATTTAGCTCAGAGAAAAGCGGGGGAGTTAGCTACAACAATGTAGTTTTTTCAAGAGAAGGGCCACTTGTAATGAAGGAAGATTTGAGTACAAGTGCTTCTATTTTCAGTGCTGAGAAACTGAAATCCAGGCTGATTGCGTCTGAATGCGAGCACGGTAAAAATGAGAGAAAGCTCAGTCGTGTAGATAGAATTGAGCTAGGACGGTTGTTTCAGGGCGCTGTTAGTGCCCGTGATTGGGAGCTTGCTGAGAATCTGGTCTTTTTGGCAGATTTTCAGACACTTAATGATGCACTGTGCATTTCCTTGGATTCAATATGGTTCTTGAGCACACACCAAGAAGTAAATGGAATCACTGGATTAATCAGGAAGATCATTGCTAATGGGGCGTACGATTTCACTCGAGCTGCGCTCAGGACTTCATTTCTTGCTTCTTGTGTATCTGCTTGTCAGAGTCGAACAATGTGCCTGGCGGACACTGTTAATGTGATGGCACAGAGGTGCTGATATACTCCTTTTACATTCTCAAACAAGATGACCTGTTTCTTTCCCTTGTCAAACTAGTGAAATATTGTTTGTTTCACAGCGTGAGGATTTCTTTTCTTTTTCTTTAATGCTATATTAGGCGACTTTGCTGAATTCTCCCTGAATTTTCTCTATCTCACAATTGGAAGTTAAAAAAAAGGCGAATGTGTAAAAGAACTTGGTATTTGGGAGTAATTTACAGATCTTCCCAAGCAAAATTCCCTTGAAAGAAACTCGTTATAGAGCCCCGTTGCTTTCTTCCTAACCTAAGATTCCTTTTACTCACTCTGGTGTTCTGATCTGGGAACTCAATAACTTGATTGTGTACGGATTTTAACTTTCTCCTAGGAAACAAATGGTAATTAGAGGGGAGCACTCATCACTTTTGTTAACATTGGGTATCACTGAGAGTCAGACTGAAATATTTTGAAATCTGGAAGTGTTAGTTTGACGAGTCAATGGAGCTTTTGTAGTCAATATGATGAAATGTGATAACGTTACTTTGCATTTTCTTTGGTTCCCTGTATTTTCCACATGTTTGTAGACACTTTTTTCATTTCTTTTGAGAGTTTTTAGCATCCTGTCCACTAGGTTGCATGAAAGGCTGCAGGAATCCAACGGAGATGAAGTTTTGAAGGCTGAAGCTGGTGCGAAGGTTCAGAAATTTACTGAGTGGGCACTTAAATGTATAAGCTTCCATTCTCGTTGCCAGGGTAATAGGGACAGCTTGGGTCATCCCTCTGTTGTTGGAATCCAGCTCCAATTGTCTGCTTTTAAGACCTTTCTAGATATTACTGGAAATCACCTCACTGGAAAAGATTTTACAGAGGCATTTGATGCAGCTTGCTTCCCACTTACGCTCTTTTCTAGTTCATTTGATCCTGGTTGGTCATCGGGTTTATCAGCAACAGCAATCCAAGGATTGTTGGGCATGCTGGTCGATGGGGGTGCAGACAATGTTAATCAATGTTTTCTGGAGGCCTCGCGATTTGGTAGCACAGAGCTCGTACGCATATTATTGCAGGTATTAACATTTTATTGCTGTTCAGCAATGATATTGTGAGCTATTATAATTTTCTCATTTTGTCGACATGCTGTTGGCCATTTTACTAATGCCATGTTGCAATTTTTTTGGTCAATCTGGAGGCAGCAACTGCATCATGATAGGCCTATACGGTTCATTTCATTCTATTTATTTGACTTCCTTTTTCCACCCTTTTTCCACCCTTCGTCTTTTCTCCATTTCGTTGGTGTGGTTACTTTTAGCCATTTTTCTTTGTAAGTCCTGGAAATCAGTAGCTCATAAAATATGATTGAATGTTATTTGGCCTGTTTTGTTTGCTTCCATGACCAGTTAGCCACAGTCCCGATTTTTTTAATTGCTGTCCTTTTTCGCTTGCTAATTGTGTTTTCCCGTGCTCTTGTGTTTTCTGATGCTGGTGTTGACTTAACTTTCTTTGCACATTCATGCCCATGATTCTGTGATTTATATTCTTCTGGAAATTGCAGTTGTAAGTTTTGAGCTGGATAATTTGGTTTGTTACTCTATCTTAATGTGTTTTGGTTCACTTTGGGTGCTAGATTGCTCAAAGAAACAGCTTAGATGTGGATGTTGACCTGGCATTGGGCTTCGCTTCACATTATGGTAAAATTGGTACAATGGAGTGTCTAGTGGAGGAGGGTAATGCTATGGCTTTCTTGGGTCCTCTGATGCGAGCTGCTGAGAGGGGCTGCATACCAGTTGTCGAGTGGTTTGTTCAAAGGGGTTGCCGAGACATGGAACTGTGCCTCGCCCTCACAGCTGCCACATCAAGCAGTCAAGTTGAGGTTGCTGCATATCTTCTGCCCCATGTTCCCCAGCACGTTCTTGCTGCCCTCAGCATCGAAATTATGAAGGCAGCTGGCGAAAGAAGCGGTGGGTCTCTAGATGGGGTAGCATTTCTCCTCCATTCAGACTTTTTACGGGATCCTGCTGCTACTTATACTGTTGCCGACACAATTGCCAGATCTGAAGATGAGGCTGTTGACCCCGAGCTCCGTGTTTTTCTTCAAGAGCACTGGTCAGAGGCAGCTTTCTTGGATGGATTGAGGCAAGGAGAAGCACATTTCTCTAACTTGGTCCAAATTTCGAAGTGGGGCGAATCTCCAATCTGTTTAAGTGATCTGCCTGGCCCCTTGAGGGTGGCGATAGCATACCTGCCTTTGTACAGGGAGTGCATCAAGGCTGGAGGCCATCTGTTATCACAGAAGCATCGCGGGCAGTTGGTGGAAGCTGCAAGGAGACTTGGAGGGGTGGTACTAGACGGGCCGGGCCAAAGGACAGAGTTGCTGGCAGTATTAGAGCATCATCTTCCTCCATTTTTGCTCCACCCAGCTGCAAGTCGTGTGGCTTCTTAAGAAGACGACTCCGTAGCTTATGAAAATATCTCCCTACCCATCTCTCTCTACTCATTTCTTCTCATATAATAGTATTCGAAAATTAGGCGTGTTGAATGGAGACGCATCACCTCGAGTTGATGAACCTGCTTGAATATGAGTGAACTTTGTTAAGTAGTAACTCTATATGCAAATGGTTAGGGATGTGACGTGGTTTTTGGTTTGTAAATTGGCCATTTTTAATTTAACTTTTGCTGCATTAAAAGGAGAGATTATGAGCAGCCGGTATATATTTTTGTTCAATATTGCTGGTGGAGGTATCTTTATCTTATTTCTCTATTGCTTTCTCTATGCCTTTATCTATATATACTATATATATTTATAGGTTCAAGAATGTAGAGTGCCCCATGACAATCACAGGAAACGACCGAAGGACCTTTTACATGTACCTGAAATTGACACAATTGGGTAGATAGATACTAATAGTCGTAAGACGATTCTCTAAAAAAACCGGTAAAATAACCTCCGCAACATTAGGAGAACGATGCCTCGTGGCAATTGGATAGGTAGAGAATATGAGACGACTCTTTCTAAGAAATTCGTCAAAATAGCTCCGTAACTTCGGGAGAAGGATGTCTTCTCACAAAGAGGGTCGTAGCCGGACATTACTTACCATAAAACACAAACTCAGACAAAACTTTGGGAGGATGGTGGCTCTTCTTAGAGGGGGTCGCGGTAACCAGACACAAGCGGCTATTTATAAAAAACACGTATTTTCGTGAGATCATGTACGGCGCATATGGGGTTATTAGCTTTGAGGTACGTAATAAATCAGTTCTTCGGGTCTTTGGCTTCGGTGCCCAGACCTTTAGCTGATCAGGTCGGTTGTCATTAAAAAATGTCAGGGTCTGGTGAATTTCTTTTTCTGAGTCAGAGCACCCGATCTGGTTCGTGTACAGAAAGTTACTGAACATTTCAGCTTCAGATGTTTCTGATATACTAAAAAATTTTACAAGGAAATATAAAAACACATTCGGATACATATCTCCTGGACATTTTTCCATTCAAAAGGGATATCACCACTTTTGTGGAAGATATTTTTTGTTATTAGCGAACTCAGTAACCAAAAAAAAAAGTGAAATTTCTATCCGACAATTTTGGTTGTATTCCAAATGAAAACCCGACTTGATGGAACTGTGAAATCAGATAAAATTAACTTCTAATTGATCGATTATCAGTGGAAGGCAGAATCAGTGGTTTTGAGTCGACAGCCATAGACCAAACCAGTGTTAATCAAAGCAAAGAACGCAACCATACCGGAAAGGAAAAAAAAAAATGAATTGCTTAGTTTTACTTTTTGGAATTGTAAAAGAAGTTGTGTATATGCATAATGGACAGTAACATTAGAGACTAAATTTCAAAACACTCATTAATGATACTTTTCTCCAGTTCAGAAAACATTTCGACAAAATATGGTCATCTACATAATCCTCAACCATACATTGTACAAGTGATGCATACACTGTAAAACAAAGTAACCATTGAGTCTAGATAAGCATATGCCTGAGTCCAAGCCCGAACATATTTATTTCATTAGTAACAGAAGATAAAGGCCCTCAGTGAGCGTTGTCTTATTCCTGTGAATCAAAATCATTACATTAGAGGGTATAACACGAAGCCTATTTTCCAAAGAACGTGCCAACGAATGTAAACATAGTGAAATCTTAGATCATTATGCAGCTGCATAGAAAAAAGAAACAGGAAAGCCTCTCATGAATAAGACTCATGTCAAGATGATGACAGGAAAATTTACTGTTGAAATTAAGACTTTGAGACCATGGTGGGATAGGGAAGTGGAAGGCTTGCTGACTGTATCACACTCAAAAAAGGTTTCAAAACGAGCACAGGAAACAGTGTGGTCATTATCTAAGAGGCTATACTAAAATTTAAAAGTTCACTCCATAACCAAATGAATTTTCCTTCATGACCTGTCTACCTCCTCACAAGTCACAAATGTAATACCACAGATTGTTGGAGAGAAAAAGTATCCGAATCTATAAGGATCATCAATCTTTAGGTTCTTTCTCATGTTGAAGTACATCCATGAAAGAAAGAGCTCAAGCTTCATTTTCACTGCAAGTTATATCATAACGTAAAGAATGCCAAGGCCATAGAGGACTTAAAACGTGAATGATGTTTATTATCAAATGAGAAAATGTGGGGAAGCACAGATAAGCGCTTCTCTAACTATACCTCATCATCATCACCTCCATCTTCCTTATTCTTCTTAAGACTAGTGGTACCATTCTCCTTCGAAATCGGTAACTTCATCGGCCCAAAAGGAGTGTCCACTTTGATAATTCCTTTCATGGAATATCCAGTTCCTCTTCCTCGAATCATGTCCCAAACGGCAGAACCACAATCCTTTGGCCTAAAAGTAATGGGAATGTCGATGAACGTGATTCCATTCTTTTCAATATTAGAAGATTCTGCAAGGTCAGCAGTTGCGATGCTCACATCACCTAGCCAAAACTCATAGTCGATATCATTAAGCCCCAAGTCAAAATCATTCTTATTCTCCAGCTTCAAATGAAGAGTTGCAATGGTTTCTTCAAAAGAGAACTTCTCAAAACGGATCTTCTCAATATCAATATCTGGCGTATAGGGTATTGGGATCTCTCCTGTCTTCTCAAGTGGCAATGTAACCCTTCCAAAAACCGGCACATCCACTATGAGGTCAACCTTAATTCGATAAGGAATGATACTTCCCGGCTTTATATCATCATAAGTGTTTTTGATATCATCATATATCAAACAAACAGGTATCTTAACTGTCTCCGAACCATGAGCATGAATCGTTCCAGCATCTGGAATCAAACCAGAAATCAATTTCCTTCCATCACTCTCGATTAAGTAGTTTATGTCGATGAGAGGGATCGGAATAGGAGTCGGATTCTTCACGAGGACATCGACAACTATATCTGCCTTTTCCAGATTGATGTGAGGTATATGAATGGCAGTAACATCGGCAGTTGGCTTCCCAAATCCTATAGTTTCCTCAATTTTCTCACCAATATCTTGGATGAAATCCTTAACCTTGTCCAAAAATCCACCTTTCTCTTCGTCTTTTTTCTCTCCTCTTTCAACAATCTCAGGTTTATCATAAGATGCCATATCTAAACAAGAAACACGGACAAAATGTTAGAGGTTTTATTTTAAAAAATCAATCTTTAAAGTGCAGCAACGACAAACTGGTAAGCTTTAAAATTTAATAATGGTGATTCAAAACGTCGGGATTACAGTTATAACGAAACAAGAGACATCACAAAGTTACGGATCTTCCAACCTCACTTTCAGAAACTTATACACAGAAATAAAAAGGTGTAAAACAACAAATCGCACAATAACTCTGCAAAGGGTGAATCTTTTCCCCACTGACAACATTCCGATTCGATCATCGGTCAAAGCCCATATATTTTTTTGGCGTTCATTCTCATTTAACCAAGATTCGTTTACAAAAAGCTCAGAGTCTCCACATATCTGGAGGGTATATGACGAGATCCAGAACACAAAATAAAGATAAAAAAAACGCACATACTAGATCAGGAATAAAATCTGAAAAATCTAGACTGGAACACAGGGATCGCAGATCTTGGTAAAAGAGTCAGCAAGATAAAAAGAAATCAAGTAACCATAAAAAATGATCTGCAATTTTCCACATTGGAAAGAAATCGTCAGCACCAAATATGTACTTACCTGTAAGAAGAGTAGAAGAGTTGAAAACAAGTGAGGTCGTCAGCAAATTTGAGAAGGAGACAAATGAATCAAAAGATATTCTCGAATTTGCTTCGCAAATATAAGTAGCATTATGAATTAATTTATTAAATAACAAAAAAACGGTATTATCATATATTTCTGGCACTCAAGTATAAATAAATTTAAATTATTTTATAAATTATCAAAGTATATATTTATTTATATTTACATTTGATATTTCGCATTTATAGTGATTCTACATGTTGCTTGTTTGAAAGAAAAGAACACAAAAAAAAAAAAGAATAAAAAACTGCAAAATGATTATTGTAAGTTGCCGACACCATGTAATGACGGATACCACGTGTCAACATATTCTGGTCATCGGCAAATAAATGATTGTCACAATATTATCAAACCCGTTAATAGAATATTTTCAAAATAATTAAAAGACTGCTCTAAAACAATCAGACTGTTCTATTATAAAAACAAAATCATCACAAAATTCTCTCAGTCACGATCTTATATTATTATGTATTACTGAATTTGTAAAATGCTGCCAAGAACAATGAGCTTAAGTAATATTATACTCGCCATGTATGAGATTATCATTAATTTTTTTACTTATATATATTTAATAAAATTCTAATAAATGACTATACAGGTAAATCATATAGTTTATTTAAAGAATTTATAAATATAGTATAAGATAAGAGATATCTTTGTCCATTCATTAAAATAAACAAGTTTTATTAAGATAGTATTGATTCTTAGTAAAGTATCTGACATTAGCTTTTCTTTCTTTCCTCATCACCTGTTGTCGTTATGTTTTTAGGTCTTAAACTGATTTTCCCAGTTTACATTCAATTCAAACCATACCATAATATGTAGGTATTCCATTTATTCTACCTCGAATTCACAAAATAATAACCAGCTTTACCTTTCGTGGCACCCGTAAAAGACAAATTACATCTAGAAGACCAAAGATAATGTTTGCAAAAAAGCATTTCTTAACTTTGATGTATATTTTCCAAGCATTCTATAGTTAAATTTTAAAAAAAACACTTACTACAAACTCATGCAAATCCTACCTAAAATGTGTTTAAAAAAGGAACAACACTTGGTACATACACCACTTTGGACGTTGCAGGATTTCGTTCGTAGGTGAAAAAGGCAACGTATTTAAAAGATCCACAGAAGTTTGTTTTCATCATCAAACAAGAGTAAAACAAACAAGACTCCTTCAAACCAAGAAATAATTTAGTTTCTAAGAGATACATCTCAAGTGCATCTGCAGAAATGGATAGAAACTTCTCGTTGTTATGAAAGGCAAAGCACAATCCGGTAGAGCCTGGGACGACAGGTTATGCTCGTGTCAGAGCTTGAGATGATGCTCGAATAAAGATGCCATCTCTATCTGCCAATCGAGAAACTTAACAATCAATAACCAACATATTTGGACAAAGTTTGAAAACGTCCCACGTAAAATAAAATCTCTTGGCAGATTATACAACATGCTGCAAGCTTTATGAAACCAAGTGAAGAACTAGTAACAGGAATACGGTTCTATATGTTCACCTTTTATACTCAACAATCAAGTTTATTTCAATGGCGATACAAACTGTACCATTTTGAATTAGAATCCGGGATTAATCATGCACAAGATAATAAAACTGTTGAATTCAACTGACCAACCTCAGAAAGTGGAGGAGAATAGGAATGTTAATTAATAAACTTACAGCTGTTAAAGCCGCTTCAGCACCTTTATTTCCCGACTTACCACCAGCTCGGTTTAATGCCTGGAAAAACAGTATGATGCAATTTTTTATGAATAAACTGATTTTTCCCTTACTTCATCATATGAGTAGATCCCACAAACATGAAAATACTTCTCCGCCGATTTACCTGCTCCATGTTATCACACGTCAAAACACCAAATATGCAAGGCACACCTGCAAGTCAGTATGTTACAGATACACATCAATCAAGACTACAACAATTATTACACATAAGACAATACGTTTTGCATGGAAGTCCATTCAAAAACAGCTTCACCTGAATGATCAATAGAACGACCAAAAAGTTTCCAAAAAATGGGAATATCCTGTTCAAGCACTCTTTTGTTGCAACTCGGAATTGGAATAAATGGAATCAATGAAGTGAAGGATGGGAGATTGTCTCAGTGCATAGGAACGAGGGAAAAAAAATTTAAGCAGCATAATATCGTTGCTCGTTGTTTACTCCATCCTTAAAGGTTAATTCTTATCAGAATGACGAGCTCATCAAGACCACGAGGACAAAATAAGTTACAAGCCTCTGTAAACCCAAGCTAGATGTAAGATATCCAATAACGGCCAAACAGATCAGCCCGTCTGCTCTTGGGGACACGAGGATCGCTCCAAACACAAGAAAGGACTAGGGGGATTTATTTGAAATACTTTGCGGGTGCACTTGGGAGATGGATTTTAAAATCCACGTACTTCTATTTCACAATAAAAACATCGAAAACTTTCCTGACATGAAACACTATGTTCAAATGTAAGGGGTGGATTTGAAGTCTTTGATTTTTTAGTTTTCTAAACAACAAAAATATATTGGAAATCTATGGATTTGAAATATATAAAGATGTTTGCATATATTTGCAGATAAGAAAGCCATATCGGTGAAATCCGAAAAAAAAAACCAAAATCTTAATTGAAACCCAAACGGTAAACTCAAATGCCTGCAAATGGAGTTGATTTCAAATGCAGTAAAACTTTTGAGTTTATTCTACCATGCATAAGTCACCTGAATTCAGACCAGCTGATAATACTCCAGAGGCAGCAGAATTAGCCACAGCATCGTAGTGGGAGGTATCTCCTCTAATCTACTGATCAAAAAGGATACAAATGAAGTCAATTATCACTTATAAAATGCAATAAATACATCGCAATTGGCGGAACAGAAGGTGGGAGGTAACCGCGAAAGTTCACCACTTAGAACCTGTAACGAAAAATCTTACCACAGCTCCGATACAAACGATTGCTTGGTATTTTTGTGATTTTCCAAGTTTCTCGGCAACCACCCCAATTTCGAAACTACCAGGAACCCAAACAACCTAATGTAATATGAAAACATAATGTCTTTATTCAGCTTTACGTACAGTATGCAACAACATGAAGGACGCATAAAAAACGATCAGCAGCCAGATTACTGACATCAATATCTTCTTCTTTGACCGAATATTGCTCGAAAGTTTTCAATGCTCCCTCTAAAAGAGGCCTGGTGACGATCTCATTGAAACGCGCCACCACCTTCACACCAAATAAATAAATAAGCAAATAAATTTTTCATAGACCTATAGGTAAATAAGTAGATTCCTAATAACGTTGAGTTTCAAAAGCTCAACACTTATTATAATAGACACATAGATAACTCTAATAAAAAAAAGACCGGTGAGCTAAATTTACACACGATAGCAAATCGGAGACCCCCGGCAGAGGTAAGTGATCCATTCAACTGCCGAACAGCAAATGCCTGCAAAGTGTTATCTTTCTTTATCGGCTTCGCACTAGAATATCCAAAACCTGCAAACAGTGCTCGTCCATGAACATACACGTACCCCAAAACAGAGCCCGAGTAAAAGAAATTGAGAGACATCAACCACCACTCAACTAACTCAAATATTCAACATTTTCTACCAAACCTGATGGCAAGATAAGGAAATAAAAACACTCATACACCCACACAGAAAGAAATTTAGTTGAACAGGAAAACCAATCAAAACTGGACGCAATTGGAACGCAGAAAGGAAGAAAAATCACCAACCTAGGCGAAGTGAATCAGAAGCAGGCGCAGCCAAACTTGTGGCCTTGCTATTGCACGTATAGGGTGAACAAAGGGCGAAAGATTTCTGAAGATCTGTGAAATTGATGCGAGAAGTAGGTGGAAGAAGAGAACTCAACGAAGCCATTCTTTTTAAAATGCAACAGACAAATGGCTTCCTCGGTTTATTCGACCGCGAGGGTTAATCAGGGGTCAATAGATTGAATTCGGCTTGACGGGCTCGACGGTGTTCAAGTTGAGCCAGTGGAACACAAAAACATGGGCTTGCTGATAATCAATCACCAAATTGTTAGCCCAAAATGTGACCACAACAGCCCAAATTAGTTTAGCTTTCTTTTTTAGTTATCTGGACGTTACACAGACCTAGAAGTTTATTAATATATTGTTTGTTACATCATAACACTGAACTAAAGACAAAATATAGTATGCCTCCATTTAGAAACGTTATATAAAAACGTTTTTTAGTGTTTCTAAAGTTAAAAAAACTTAAAGTATGTGTTTGGACAAGATTTTATAAAATATTTTTGAAAAATATTTTAAAAAAACTAGTTTTGATGTACACTTTTTGAAAAACAAATGAAAGATGTTTTATAATATTTTTAGAATACAAAATATAGGTAAATTTTATGCGAATGGTCAATTAAATTTTTATTGTTAGATTAATCATTCAAATGCTATTTTAATACTATTTTTTAATTATAAATCATTTCTAAAATAATTAAATATTTTTTAATTTAAAAATACTTTTATAAAATAATTGTCCAAACATATACCTACCTTTAAAAAAACTTCCAAAACGTTTTGCAAGAATTTTTATAAAAATATTTTTATAAAACGTGTCCAAACGAAACCTAAACTTTTATATCGTAATACTTACATATCTAAAGTATTCATGGCTGCAACTTTTTGAAGTGGGAGTTAGTGCCATTTCTGCTTAAATTGGAATTGTGTAAAAAAAGAGGTTAAAATTGTAAAAAATAATAATAATCAAACTTGTTGTTTCTCTAGATAAAATTTCAATACCTAAGTTTGTATCCCACCACATAATTGTGATCTTTTTTCATTTATTGTATTTTTTTACGAATCAGTATATTGGTTGAAAGAACTGTCGTGATCTCAACTTCAATAATATAGTATAATATAATATTTTATTTTTTAACAAAAGAAATATTTCTTCACCGAACGACAATCACAATTTGTTGTCCCCCTATAACTAGAACAAAAGTGCAATTGACTGATGCTGAATAGCAAGAGTAACATCGATAAACTCAATTATAGCATTCACTCTCCGGATTTCCGAGAATTACAATTCGAGTCTCCATAACGTTAAATATTGTGTATTGATTAAATTTTTGTATAGAGAAGAGTTTCCTGAAATTTGACCAGTTAAATAAAATGATCATCATGCAACAATTGGTTCACATCATTTTCTTATAGTTAATATAATTAATTAAGTAGTAGGAAAAAAGAGATGGCTTTTAACTTGGCTACTTTATCGCACGACCAAAATTTCAAATGTAAAACGCATCTTTTAGAGCCACTAATTATTATCTAGAAATAATTACACACCTCTTTCAAATTGTTGATTTATGTTTTTAATTGACAACACAAAGGATGTTAATGCACTTGCATTTATGAAGGTTTCTTGCTTTTAAGAAAAATTGGGCTTACCGGAATTTAATAGAATTGAGGGATAATTTATATGAATGGGAAAACAAAATAAAATGCTTTTTATTTATTTTTTTAGTAGAATGTCGAGAGTGTAAAAAAACGTTTTTTTAAATGAGGAATAATCAAATTTTGTTGTTTTCTTACGTTAGATAAGGGACACATAGACATCACATGACATCCACAAACAAGCTACAGACATACATCATATATATACTCTTACGAAAATTCCAATCATAGCCATATATAACGAAACAAATTCATGGGCCATCGAATTTCCAACTACCTCAAAAACTCCTCTTTACTTTTATTAATTTTTAAAATTGAAAAACTTTACTTTTTTCATAGTTGTATTTAAAAGTTTTAAAATTTAAAAGTTGTTTAAACAAACGCATTGAAAATCGTAAATTTTCTTAAATTTAACTTTAAATTTTGATATATAATTTAACAAAAATAATATATATATATATATATATATATACACAACGCAACAAGCTCACAAATTATATGCACGTACGTGTTCAGAAAGCAGTAATGTGTACAAAAGATAAGGTGTAGTATGATACAACTATTATTGACTAATTATAAAAAATACATATCAATTTATTATAATGATAAATAATACTACAGTATATTTCAGATGATACAAACATTATCCATGACAATAAACGTTAATTGATCACAACCATAATTTTTATTTACTCATAAAACCCCCACGTAAATGAAATATGATAAATATATTTCACAACAACAACCGGCTGCAACACGACGGTAGACGGCGGCGGGTCTTTGTTCTCACGACTAGTGGTTGACCAAAGTATGGAGATTAAAGAGTACATTAATTTTAAGTTTGTTTTTGTGTAGGGACCCGTTTTACTATTGTTGTATGATTAATTGCACTTTACTGGGAAATGGCTAGTACTCACCTTTCTCAACTCAACTGTATCTAAGAGATAAAGAAATAATATAATAAATCAAATTTCGAGGGTAATATAGTTATTGCAAAGTTCAATTGCATGTAACTTAAATAAGACAGAGATTTTGATTTGTGAATAAATTGTATTTATGAGAATGCTATGGAAACCTTGTAAGAAAAGATTTTTTTTTGGGTGTTTATATACTATCAATGTATAAAAATTACACAAAAATAAGGACTATTTAAGTCGCTGCGAAATTATTTGATCTATTTTTTCGAATTACAGATTATATACTGGTCTCAATCATCTAATTAATTGATTTCTAAAAATGTGAGATCAATATCTCAACACTATTTATCATTTACATGTGTAAATTATTTCCTGTCCATAGAATGCTGGAGAGACACATGACAATTGACAAATCAATAAATTGCATTCATAAAGTAGATGGCAAAATAGATAGTTGATACTGATGTAACTACAAATTCAATAATGCCTTCTTTATTTTGAACCGATAATCTCACTTCATTATGGTAGTATTACATGATATTATGGTATAGAAATAATCATGCATGTATACTTAATTTGTTCCAAATTTGAAGGGCTTGCTTCATTTATTAATTGACATATATATATATATATATATATATACACGTACACCAACAAGTTTGTTGTTGCATTCTTATCAAGAATTGATGAAAGAAACCCTGCAGCGTTCTCCATTAAAATTTTTAAGAACTTTTTTTGACGATATTTGAATGGTAACCCCGTCTCTCTTTTTTGTTTTTTTTTCTACTAAAAAATAGAGATATGGATGCTTATGAATCCATATCTTTAGAAAGTTTCTACAAACTTTTTTCTTATGAGTATAAATAAATCCCAATTCACTTTTGCAATATTGTTGCTTTACTAATTCATATCTTTAGAAATTTTTTAAAATGTTATTTATGAATATAAATCAATTCCGATGCACTTTTGCATGGTAAAAATAAGTATTAGAATTAGTGACCTCCATTTTTTTGTGTCAAGGTGCTGCTAGTAGTTGTATGATCTCTTAGATATAGTCTCTCATGTTGTCATATATACATATCCGCTCATCCTTATAGCATGAAGCTTTTTGTCATAAGTTTGAAAAAATAAATTTCCGTAATAAAATTTTGTATTATGTAAGAGTTAGGTGTCCATCGAGGCCGATCGATAGATTATGTAATAAATCATTATTATAATGATACTTGAAATTATTATTTGCCACATATTTATCTAATTGCCTTAAATATACAAATAGTAAAAAGAATATATCGGGGACCGATATCTCATACTCAACATATTACTGTACATTGTGTGATTCATATTGAAAATACTTTGAACTCTATTTAAACATCACTGTTAGGATTATATGTCATTCCCTAATATTCAAATCCAACAATAATCCGAATTTCTTAAATAATATGACAATCTATATATGCCTAGTTCCATTAATTCCGAACCATATAAACGCGGAGTGTACCAGTCAACATGCCCTTATCCTGTGATGCCAAAGCAGAAATCATTAAGAGTGGGAACTCATATGAAGAGCTCTGAGTACTAGTAATATTATATAGACCCACAGTCAAACAATATATATTGATGCGATATAAAAATCATCATCGGTTCTCAACCAGAGAGTTACACATCACCACCCGAGTAGGTCTGAGGTCCGAGTAGGATGAGGAGACTTGCCCGAGTAGGATGAGGAGACTTGTCCCAGCAGGATGAGGAGACTTGCCCGAGCAGGATGAGGAGTATACATTCTGCAATGACCTGCAACCACAGGCACTGATCAAAGGGCATCGGGAGTCATCCCGACGAAGGCCCTCCGATGCTTAAGTCAGTCGGGTGATCAAGAAGATATATAGTGCAGAGAATGAGTCTGCTGAATGTGTTTAGAAAATGAGAGAATACCTGGGTATTTATAGGCGAGCAAATGGGTTGCGTGTTGTACTACCTGAATAATCATGAGCAGGGATGGGCAGAGCAGACCTTGCGTGTACGCTACCCTAACACCTGAACGCAGGGATGGGTTTTGCAGCTTTGTCAGTGCACTAATCATGAGTTATACAAGAGGGCCAAGTTGCAGAGTTGACAGGTTCCCGACCAGAGTAGAGATCACAGGTTCCCGACCAGAGTAGGGATGACAGGTTCCTGAGTAGGCCAGAGATGACAGGTTCCCGACCAGAGTAGAGATGACATGTTCCCGACCAGAGTAGAGATGACATGTTCCCGACCAGAGTAGAGATGACATGTTCCTGACCAGCTCTTTCCTCGGGTCCCGAGTAGGTTTTTTTACCCTGGTATCATATATAATTTTACTTTTTCTGTAAATTTCTTCCTTTACACAGACATATACATCAAACAGGGGACAGGAGAGTATATATATTACAAAAAACTATAATTATTTTAAAAAAAAGGAGAAGAAAGGCAAGAAGAATGTAACACGTTTGTTTTGAGGATTATAACTTCTTGAATGCGACACTTAAGGCCATATCAAAATTAATAAAACATGTCCTAATAAGAAACTAACAAACAAATTAAAATGATCACGTGTAACAAAATGTGGCTCCTGAATCACTTCTTTTCAGACAAATGCGATATTAAAATATTTTATTACCGTTAATAAAAATACTACAGTACAAAGAATCATGCATATCGACAATATTATTCCGTGTGACACGGCAGATAAGGATTCTAATTAACCTAGAAAATTCACAGGTACGTACTGTTCTGAATTATCTATGATATGTGGAAGAAAAATTAGTTCCTTGAGGGCATCTTCGACAGCAAATTTTTATAGTTTTAATCTATAGTTTAATTTCCGTATCATTTCTAAATTTTTATTATGAAATTAAAGTTTTCAGACGTAGGATGCTAGTGAGTTCAGTTTCAACAGTACAGTTGAAATTTAATAATTGGTATTAAAACTAATAAATGGAGATGGAAACAGATTGATTGTAACAATATACGTGAATCATTGGCTACATGCGGTGGTTGGTGAATCGGATTCTTCTAATATTAGTACGTAATTAGTCTAATTCTCCTTCCTTATTGTCTTTCTCCAATCCTTGAAAACCCCTATATGCTATTTTCGATGTGTACGGAAAAACTCAGTTAGTTTAGATTTTGATGTAACCGAATTTCGTCCAGTCACTGAGCTATTACCACGTTAGACCATCAGGTCGGGAGGTCGGGAGATCTAGAGATGTGGAGGTCTGGCCTTGAGTGATGAGCTAAGGGAGATCTGGAGGTCTGACATCGGGGATGAGCTGAAAGGAGATCTAGAGGTCTGGAGGTTTGGAGGGCTGGAGGTCTGGCCTTGGGGGATGAGCTGGACATCCTTACTGCAATGACCTGCGACCACAGACACGAGTCAAAGGGCGTTTAGGGGTGTCAGGAGCTATCCCAACGAAGGCCCTCCGATGCTTAAGTCAGCTCAGATGATCGAGAAGATATCGATAATGCAAAGAAATAAGTCTGCTGAATGTCTGTAAAATGAGAAAATACCTGCGTATTTATAGGAGGGTTAAGAGGTTGCGTGTTGTATTACCTGGATAATGCAGGGATGGGTTTAGCAGACATCACGTGTACGCTACCCCACCACCTGTACGTAGGGATGGGTCTTGCAGCTTTGTCAATGCACTAATCATGAGTTATTCAAGAGGGCAAGTTGTTGTGATAAGTCACTATCATAGCAGACCTCTTGTCTTGAGGTCATGTCGGCAGACTCGTGCTCGTTCAGACTCGTCACACTTCAAGGTCCCGAGGTGCACTTCGGGTCAAGAGGTCTTCCTGCAAGAGGCGAGGGCTTCCTTGGGGCAGGAGGTCTGCTCGAAAGAGCAAGAGGTCTTCCTGGAAGAGCTGATGAATACCTATCGTTCAGTACAAAATTTTTCGCCCATGACTCTCTTCCAATGGGAGATAAATTGCCAAAATCATATTACAAATATTTACAATTGAACCAATTAATTGTGATTTCTCCTAAAGTAAAAGAGATAAATTGCCAACTGTTTCAGCCGCCCTACTTGCGCGATAAATGTATGCCTATAAATTGGAGCCACTGTGCCAAGGCCAAATCACTCCCAAAAATTAACACCTTCCCGAAACGTATCGAGCTATTTGCTGTACGATTAGTTATTTAATTTTTGTATCCTAGCTCTGCCAACCAAAAAATTAATCGAAAGCATGTCACGAATCCAGAGCCTCTTGGTTTGCTCTCCAAACAAGTTTCCTGTCATAAACTATGAGAAAACAAAGCTTTCTGTTTTAGGTAAGAGTGATGGAAGTTACATTACACGAAACAGTAATTTAAAAATAGTTACCAATCGGCACGGGGTCGGTTCCTTCAACATTCCATGTCGAATACTCCACCACCCTCTCGAATCGGAGCTGCCATTCATGGAAGAATACGGCAAGAACCACGGCGAAGTAGGGATCGTTAAGTTCTTCCAAGGCAAAAACATATTTATCACCGGTGCGACAGGTCTTGTTGGAAAAGGTACACTTGAATATTATCCTAGCTTCTTGCTTTTTGCCCCATTATTTATACTTCATGCACATATATGAGATTAAACATTCATACACATATATATAATAATCTTTTTCTTTTCTCAACCTTAATCGGCAGTCCTGGTGGAGAAGATATTAAGATCGACTCCGGTGGGGAAGATCTACGTGTTAATCAAGGCAAAGAATATTGAAGCTGCATTGGACAGATTGACAAAAGAGGTATTGGTTTTTTCAAGTCGAACAACTTGAGTTTAACTGAATTTATATATATGTGCAACTGACGCACGATATATAAATGTACTGTAGATTATAAACTCGGAGCTATTCAAACGTCTGCAAGAACAACATGGGAAATCATTTGCTTCATTTGTGAGGGACAAGTTGATTCCCATTGTCGGAGATATTACCGAACCTAACCTGGGAATGGATAATGATTCGGCGAATGCGATTATGAAGGATGTAGATGTGATTATACAATCTGCAGCTAGCACAACCCTAAACGACAGGTAATTTAAATTAATACTTAATCTCTCTCTCTCTCTTTCTTCTTTTTTTTTTTAAAATTTGTGTGTTTGTGCTAATTATGCATGTGAGGTAACGGTGATATATTGACTTGTTTCTCTTTTTCTTTTTAATTTTCCGACTGCAGATATGACATGTTGATTGAATTGAATGCCAATGCCCCCCAAAGATTGATGAGGTTTGCTAAATCATGCAAGAATCTCAAACTTCTTGCCCATATATCCACTGGTACGTACGTATGTCCTGTACTGTTACATAAACATTGCAAGAAGTGACATGTTGGGATTAATAGTTTCGGTTTCGACGACGTAGTTGCGAGTTTAATTCGACAATTTTGCAGCATATGTCAATGGAAGAAGGGAGGGTATGCTCTTGGAAAAGCCATTGACGATGGGTGAAAATGTGAGAAACAATGAGAATGATCGCCATGACAATGGTTCATGTTCGTTTTCGCGGTTAGATTTAGGCGACGAGTCGTGGCTGTCGAGGAGATCGTGCATGTTGTTCGATCAAGATCAACTCATGGATGCCACCAAATACTTGAAAAAGTTGGGACAAGAAAGGTTAGAAGTCGTATATATTATATGTATACATGATGATCATTTTATTGCTCATTATATATATTTATAACGTACAACTTCAATAAAATATAATATAAATTGAAACAACCTCTACCTATAACACAATAAAATATTTTAGAATTTACAAGAATAATTCCTCGGATCCGAGGAATAGTTCCTCGTACTGAGCATTGTTTTTCAAAGTGAAAAATTGGTCAAATATAATGCTAAAAAATTAGGGCCAATTTTAATTAGGTTGCCATATTTTGTACCCAACAATGTATAATTAATGATGTTGCACGCAGCATTAATTAACTATGATAATAGGGAAGCCATATATGTGATATATAATGGCAGAAAAATACTAATTTTAAATGAACTAATTTTATATTTCTGTTGTACCTAACAGAGCAGAATTTTATGGATGGTATAATGCCTATCATATGACAAAAGCCATGGGGGAGATGGTTATTCATGAAACAAAAGGAGACGTGCCTGTGCTCATTATTAGACCCTCTGTCATTGAAAGTTGTTACCAAGAGCCATTACCCGGATGGATACAAGGAAACAGGTTCGAATACCGCTCCGCCCGCCCCGACTTGTTGTCTTTAAATTATATAAAGTTTTTACACTAATCGACCATATCAATCAAAGTTTTTTCATCTTATTATGCTTGAAACCAATGGTTGGTAGGATGTTTGACCCCGTGATTCTTTCATTCGGAAAAGGCCAACTTCCAGCATATTTGGCTGATCCCCAAGTTAGCATGGATATTGTAAGTATATTTATATAGTCTAATTTCCAACTAGATATCATTTTATATGTTACAACATATAAGTTATAAGTAGTGCATGTGTTCTAAAGTTCAAATATATAATCTTGACTGAAATTTTCAATTTTTGTGTGTAGATACCATTGGATATGGTGGTGAATACCACGGTTGCGGCTATTGCAAAGCATGGACATATGGAGAAACCGGGACTGGATGTGTACCATGTGGCATCCTCTGCTAGGAACCCTTTGCGATTTTGCGACTTTTTCGACATAATTCACGAATACTTTGCTTCGACGCCGCTACCTAATTCAAAATGTGAGAGCAACATGATAAAGAAGATGAGGTGTTTCGACAATTTCGACGACTTCTCTGATTACACTCGACGTGAAATATGGGAGCGTTACCGGTCGACGAATGGTGCGGTTGGTTCGAATGAAAAATCAGTCCAAACCCAACGCAAAGCAAAGATTGCATATGCCGAGCAGCTTTGCAGGATGTATGAATTCGTCGGATTCATTAAAGGAAGGTATGATATCAATGTTAATGTTAATTAATTTTATTGAAAATTTTATACTGCCGAAAATGGATTAACTTGGTCTGGTTTTGGTATAGGTTCCATACAGGAAATACCGAGAGATTGCTACAAGAAATGTCCGAAGAAGAGCAGCTGAATTTTGAAATAGATGTGACAAAAATAGATTGGAGAAAGTATTTCCAAGAAATTCACATACCCGGTTTAAGAAAATATGTACTTAAATGATAAAATCATAAGCACATAAATTATCTATAATAACAAAGTATATGCCTATACATAATATCCGTATATTTTTTATATATCTTCCGTTTACTAATCTATATTATACAGATAATTTCAATTTGTATCATTATGGAAATCGAGATCTTTACGTAGTTTCTTTTGTCTGTACAATGTAAAATGTCCTTATAATAATTAAGCTCCATCAATGAATACATGAATAAAATCAAATTATAAATTTTGGTCTCACTGCAACATTTTAAGTGCTTTCCCTGTTGTTTGGGATATTGTTCGATTTCTAAGGGAAGTTACCATAACAAACTCAAACTAATTATTAGAGGAGATTTCAAGCTAAATAATTAGTAAAAAAAAAGTTAAAAAATCAATAATTCTATGTTCATGTTTATAATATAGAACCATTTTAATGTTAATGATCTCAGATAATTTTTGAAGGATAATAAATTCCTGGGAAATGATTAAGTACATGAATTTTGCAAAAACAATGCAAGCGACACATACATTTATGATGATAGTGAAAAGACATCAGAGTGGTGCAAAATCGCTAAGCCACAGATTTTTCTTTCTTCCTTCCTAGTTTTTTATTTTTATTATTTTTTTCTTTTTGTAATTTGGGGCCGGAGCTTTTAGGCCTCAGAATTTGATGTTGCCGTCTGGTGGAACCGAGACGACGTTCCCATCATTTCAAAGTCGTCTGAAAAATTATTATTAAAGTAGAAAAATGGATGAAAATACCATGGAACCTGATCACATATATACTTATATTCACATAACTTAAAGATCGAAATATTTCACATCTTACATAAGACATTGATCAGAAAACTTTTGAAGAAAGAAACAATAAATTTTTAAAATCAAGACGTTCATATATATATCATGTACCGTTTATACATGAAAACATTCTGTGGCTTGTAAACCTCACAAGTTGCTTGGCCTTATCATCATGAAGATCATCCACTTGAGGTCTGACATCATGCACCGAGTTACACCGCCGGTGGTGGGCCCCACGCGAACCGCCGGAGACCTTCGTGGGCTCGGGTTGCCATATCCGCTCGTATTGAGCATCTTCTGTGTGGTAGAAATCCGATATGTTATAAGACTCTGCTGCACCAGAAGACAGGCATTCGTACCTTCGTCGAATTTTCTTCTTCTTTAAGGACTTGTACACCAGAGGAAGAAAGCCCTCCATTGAAACGTAGCTCAAGTTTTTGGTGGTATATGGGGATTCTTTTGTATATATGATAAATGCTCAGAGACTTTTGAGTTATATTGATTGATTAGGTGAGTTTTCTATCATTAGTTGATATTTGGAAAGACTTTTTCTATCTAGGTAATTGTACAAGACTTGGAAGCAAAGAACGCGTTCCCTGTTTCTTGAATTGAACTGGAATTAATATTTTTATTTCCTAATAACTTGTATGCCTATGTTTTATATTGAAAAAATGAACTGGAATAAGCCCATTTCTATTGTTGTGATACATTTATTTATATTCATTGTCACTTTCATATTCCGTGGATCAACTTCAATTAAAATAGTTTCAAGACTTCAAAAATTCTTCAATTAACTTGCTCGGCTGTTCTTCTATGTTATAATTTAAATATTTATAACCAGTTTTTGATTTGGTCCAAAAGGAACTAAGTAGGAAGCAGTGGAAGTCTTGCCAGTCTTTTTCAAGGAATACCTTTTCTCCACTCTACTTCAATTATTTTTTCATTTAGCAGCAGCCTCAACAAGAGTACCAGAGATCAGCGAGGTTGTTACGAGGAAGCAGCTAAAAGGCCAACATGGGTACAAATTAAAATCTTACAAGCTCGTTCATAAAAATTATTAAGTGATAATTTTGCATATTTTCTTACGTTATTTTTTCTTGGATGGAACTTATTGGAACTAAATGATTATTCATTGACCGAATCCTCTACATGTAAAACGGGTGTCAAAGAGTCAACGATCCATGAATAGAAGGACCACAAAAAGTCGTGTCTCTGCCTCTCTTAGTTCACCCAACCCACTTAATCTGTATCTCAAAATTAATGTGCAACAGTTATGCATACATGATGTAACCAAATTATCTCAGTCGAGAGCTGTCACCATCTCGAGAGCTCGGAACGTCGATCGTCGGGATTGCTGACGAGTGGAAGGTGATTATTCGTAATACCTACAACCACAGATCACATGTCAGATGTCGTCGAAAGTGTGTCTGATGAAGCCCCTCCGATGTTTAAGTCAGGCGGGATGCGAGAGCAAAAGAGAGCGAGAAAAAATATGTATGCTGAGAGCAAGTAAATGCGTGAATGTTATATAGAGGGACCGTACCTGAGTATTTATAGATGGGCTAGGCGATAGAGATGAGCGAGTAAATGCGTGAATGTATAATGAGGGAGCGTACCTGAGTATTTATAAAGGAGCTAGGCGGTGGAGATGAGCGTTTTACTCGGCGCTGGGCTCTTTGCTCGGTGCGTGATGTGCTGGGGCACTTATCCTAGCGAAGATTGCGCCTAGATTGATGAGTATCTTAAGCAAGATGTTCTCCGCGATTCTCGGTGATCTCGTAGTTCAAAGAGAGAGAGACGTATGCCGGTTGGACTCTTGGGTACCTGAGTATTTATAAAGGAGCTAGGCGGTGGAGATGAGCGTTTTACTCGGCGCTGGGCTCTTTGCTCGGTGCGTGATGTGCTGGGGCACTTATCCTAGCGAAGATTGCGCCTAGATTGATGAGTATCTTAAGCAAGATGTTCTCCGCGATTCTCGGTGATCTCGTAGTTCAAAGAGAGAGAGACGTATGCCGGTTGGACTCTTGGAGGCAGGGTCTTCTTCTCGGGAAACACTGTCGAGCTGGGCGCGAGTCCTCGGATGACCCTCCCGAGCTAGCGGTATAGGTCGGGATTGGGAGCCTGCTGCTCGGTCCTCGGGTTCCTACATGATAATAGGGGAATCAATATGTATTTTATTTTTTATTTTGAACCATATCAACGTCAACAATAAAAATTATTAATATGCAAAAAAAACTTCGAAATGCGAAAGCACGCCTGTTAATGTCAGTTCTAACCTTTAATCTGTTCCAACAATTAATATGAAAAGGCATATAAATTATTAAAATAGATGCCAATAATATAAGATGCTGTATAAAAAAAACATGCATGACTCCTTCAGAGCAAGGATACAACCGAGGAAATCTTATCCTTGAGCTTTGACTGTAATATTCTTTATCTATATTTCTATCCTATCTTATACATATAGTATGAATAAAATCAATATCGATCAATTAACAAAGTCAATATCATATATAACCTTTGACTGTTTCAATAGACAAGCGAGCATGCCATACAAGTATACGTTATCTAATTTGGTAATCATTTATCCACCATCTTGATTTGATATTAGTCCCGGTGGTTACCTAGTGGAAGATAATATGACAGTATAAGAAAGCGATAAGTCGGCTGCTATATGTCGCACCATTTAATTAAATTTATGAATAGACATGCACAAGGATAATGTTGAATAGTTTTTCTTAATTAACTACGTACGAAAATAGATTTACCATACATTATTTTATTTTATATCATATTTTGATTCCATTACTATACGTTCATCACTCGCAAGCGAAAAACACATTTCCCTAAAATTTTGATGCAATTCCCAGCGTCATCATGCAAATAATTACTTCCACTTAATTGCATAATGGAGATTAAAAAAACCAAATAAATCTTTAAAAATGATAATTCGTTTGGTGCAGCGTCATTGTCTTGAATAGGCCAAGTGGGTTCCTGGAGAGAGGTGCTTCTTTTCATTTTGTTCTATGTTAATAGAGAGAAGTTCACATATAAATTTGCAGGGCAAAATATAGCTACAATTTAATTTAGAATCTTGTAGCGGAATAATTTCTCGTTGCTAAATGGACACTTAAACCCGTAAAAATTTAGTTTGAGTTTCCATAATTTTCGTTGCAATTTCAAGTAAAGATTTATATCTATTATTAGTTTGATTTTCTAGATGTAAAGAATTGGTTATCATTAATCAAACGATAGACTTTATATATTCTTTATCACAAAAAATTAACTCGTAAGCAAAATTTCAATCCACGGATACACTTGAACGTGCCAAAATAAGTTAGTAAAATCATCGATAATCGTATACTATGGTGATCCTAATAAAGTTCTTTAATTTCATCTTACCAATGGGGGTCCCTTTAATCGATTATAATTATATAATTACATCTCATTTAATATATGATCATCAGAATTTCCAAATTATGTCCGAAATAATACGAGGGAGATATTGATAAAGATAAAAAATAATGTTCCCAACAAGATGCTCAAGAAAATTTACTAGATTTATAATTTCGTCAAATATTGAATATCATAAATCTTCACATTGCCACCACTCTCTTGCAACCTATGATTTCCGACAGCTAACGAACTGTAATGCCTCTTACTCTTGTGGAATACTATACATATAATATGAAACAAACAACAGCATAATGAATGTAGTACTTCCCCATTTATTCAACCCGGAAAACTATCAAAAACACCATTTCAATACGAGCTTCCTGGCCGACTTTTCCGGAGCAGAGATGAACATGTAGCATGCTTTAAACAGCATACATCCTCTTGTATCTCTCGGTACCGTATGTCTCTGGATCCGACACCATATTAGACATCGAAAAAGAACCTGAGAGCGCCCCACCTTTCCTTATGCTTCTCATTCTGGAGTCTTCCAACCGGTGCTGAACCACACAAAAGCACATCGAGCCAATCGTAGTCATCATTATCATGGAACCAAGTATGGTGGCATATATGGCAAGCCATTTCTCGTGAGATCCAACCACAATATACGTAAGTGAGATAAAAGCAATTGAAATAAAGAGACAAGCTAACCACATAAGCTTGTTTATAACGAACATGAGCTGCTTCTTGGCCTGGTGCTCGATCACAACCACAGATGTCTGAACCAGGACCACAGCCAGGGAGATGAATAAGGCAAAACTGTCGAATAGAAAGAAGACTATAAAAGCTGCATTATTTGCTATGTTGGCCTCCCCTAGAGAGAAGCCTTCGGTTTTCTGCTCGACATATTGACCAGGCACCGTGAAAATGGCGGCAAAAGCAACAGTAGCGATAAGGACAGCCACGACAGTTGCAGAATTTATGGCATTATTAAGACCCTCCAGGTGAAGCTTCTTAACTTTCTTGGCAATTTTTCGTACCCTGAAGCCAGTCTGGCGACTCTGTTGGAGTTGGGACTGGACATCGTGTTTTATGTCACTGACAGTCTGCTTCAGTTGCTTTACTGCACTTTGTGGCTTCCCATGATCTTTAGAATGCATTGCCCCTGCTTCCTTTAAGATGGTAACTAGTTCGGGAGTTTCAAACTTGCTGGCAATATCCAGAGCCGTCTCTCCAGAACTATTAGTTGTATTTAAGTCAGTACCCTCATTGGCAATTAAACACCGTACTATCTGCAAGGTAAGGAAACATTATCTACATAAGACTGTCGAAACAAAAACACGATGATAAAAGCCGGGGAGGATGTTTGCAACCGAGTGTTTCTTGTTTAGACGAGGCAAAAGTAGAATGATGAAATTTCACAGATACCGAACAGTGTCAAGCAAGTTTTCTTTAACAGACCTGAGCACGACCTTTTCTTGTCGCAATGTGGAGAGCGGTGTTGCCCTTGTTATCTTCCAACTTCATTACAGTCGGATCTGGTTTTATAAGCTCCATAACAATGTCCACGTTCTGTCCCTTAACAGACATATGCAATGCCGTTTGACCTTTTCTGTCGGTTCTAAAACCAGTACTCGGATCGTTTTTCAAAAGGGATTTTACTACTTCCAAGTGGCCCATCCTAGCTGCCGTGTGAAGCACAGTCTTCCCGTTATTGCGAGCAATCTTTGCTAGATTGGAATCAATGTCCAGAAGAAGGTTTACAACGTGAACATGTCCCTGAGCAGCTGCTGTGTGTAAGGCAGTAGAATTGGTAACATCTGTGGTCATAATGAGGCTAGGAAAAAATCGAAGCAGCTCCTTCAGCACATCTGTAATGTTACAAAATACTAAGGAATATGAGCATGAGAAATATCTTAAACACAGCTTTTCCTTTTGGAGTTCAGTCGCTTCTTGTCACTTTGAATTTTATTTTAATCCATTCTACACATCGCAGTAAAAACAAATGCACGTACACATATAACATAGGACTTTATGACAAATTAAATAGGACTGAATTTTACATGTAACATAATCAACTTCTAGTTCATATGAGAGGCCAAGGGTTCAAACACTTGTAGAACTCATCCTCCAAGAATGGACAAACAAATTTGATGCATTGAACTTATCCTGTGACTCTTATTTCCACTTTTAAGCCCATCTGAAATACCCATAAGCACCGAGTAAGTAGAGGCAACTCAATCTGGTCATTGGAACTCATAGTAACCACTCAAGAACGCAAATTTAGTTCACTATTAGAAAAAAAACCTCAAGCAGATGTGATCCATAACTGTTTTAGCATATTGCCTAGCTAAAAATTTAGAAGGAGTGCAAATTCATTTAACCAGAGTGAACCAAAATCTAAAATATTCAGGAATTTAGATATACATGTTACACCAAGGACAACATTAGCCAAGAAAAGATGAGCAAAACCGAGAGAATTAAGAAAGCACAATAATTAAAAATGATTCATCCAAAGTAAAAAGTGCCATCCAAAAAGAAGGAATTCTTGTTAAAACCGAGTTAGACTTACCAAGATGACCCTGCTTGGCGGCCACATGGAAGGGATCATAGCCATTATTAGCCGCAATTGAGGCAACCTCAACATCCGAATAAGTCAAGAACTCCCCAACAACCGAGACATGGCCGTTCTCTGCCGAAACATATAGAGGTGTCTCGCCTTCTTGGTTCTGATTAGACAACAAATCTCTTACACCGTTACTAATATTTTCAAATTTCTGAATGATTTCTTTCACTTTCCCTAAATTTCCCGCCCGAGCGGCAAGATGAAGAGGGGAATCGCCTCGCTTCCCCGGTGAATCCTTGCTCTTTTTCCTCTCAACGCCGAAACTCAGCTGCCTCTCCATTGCTAGCCTAAAGCTTTTCTGCTTCTCCATCAACCCTTTAAAGCTCTTCTGTTTCTCCACAACTATACCTCGAAAACTTCTCTGTTTCTCCATAATAGGCTCCATCTATCTGTCGAAATTCTGAGACAACAAACAAGAAATTAAATATCTTGTAACGAATGTTCAAATTGTTTCACTCACTTAACTCAACTGCATTTCTCCATGATCAAACACAAATTTTCACATATTTGAAATTATCAACCGCACCATCTAAATAACTAAAGATGATTCCTATATATCTATTAATCTATATATCTAAACACCCTGATACAAAAATCAGACAAAAGATCAAAAGTACCTGGGAATCTTGATGATGATATAAAGCTAAAACCTTCAACCTCAATACTCTTTCCAAACCTCAGAAGAACCCATCAACAAACATTATTCTACCCCCCAAATCCAGAGTGGATGTAATCACTCAATCCGCTTCCAGAATTAACCAAGCTGCACAAAATATGGAGCTCGACTTGTACCGATTTCAGCTCAAAATCTGAAAATTAGGAGAACCGTTTCCAAGAGCCACCATCAAGATCAAAGATCGAAACTTTCTCCACGCTATGGAGAACCACAAAAAATTCAGACACAAATTATCCACATGATGTACCTTCAACAGGGGTTGCTGCAATTTTTCCTGACTTTAAAGCGCAACTATCTTGGATAGTAGTGGAGTTGGATCACATGTCCGAATTCTCCTTTGTTATAGTAAGAAATAAAAAATTCAATCAAGTCCCTCGAAAAAAAAAAGAAAATCCAAATAGATATCACTTGATTAGTTTTTCTTTTTTCCATTTGTTTTTGGCAGTTGTGTTATCTCCCTAGACATTAGTGGATGTTTCGATCTTCATAAAGCACCTTTGCGTATTTTATTTTACTTTTATTATTTAACAAAAAGTAATTATAATATGTTGGTGACAATATTCTTTTTTTACGGGATGGGGTTTTATTTTTTTTTGAGGTAATTGATGATATGCTATTTTGATTGAATACAAATTCCTTTTTTGGCTTTAACTGTTGGGCCATCAATATCACAAGGTGCCTAACATTTATAACATGGCATTTTAACTGTTTAGCATGTTGAAGACGAGTTTAGCTTTTGCATCATTCTTGTCAACGGTCAATATCGGAGGTTTTACTACAAAAACGTAGTACGTACCATGTTTTGACAGGTGTGATGTCTGGCTCTGTGTGTGCGTCTACTAATTATACTTAGATTATATATTATGAGTTAATTCTATACATATATTAGGCAGGATGTAAACTTTGGTTTAAGATATCTATTGAAGAATGAATGACATTTTTTAGTTATGTCTTCAAGTTATGTTAGTCTCTCCTGACTTCCTTTATATGTAGTTCTTCCGGCCTCCAGACTTATAATATAAAACAAATTTGATTAATGGAATATAAAATTCCTACGTATATTATGGATTGAACCTTAAGCAAGTTCAACATGGATACATTGATCGAAAAGGGATCGGAACAAAACTAGCAATCCCATATTAAAATTAAATTGCACAAAAATATTATACATATGATTTCATTCCAGGGCGACGATTGCCACCACGCCACATGATCGAACAAAACTGAACACTCGAGGGTTCATCCGTAGACCAAACAACTCGTTGGCTCGACTCGACCGGTAGTAGTCCCTGCCGCATTAGAACACAGAGCCTTTGGCTCATGATTTTGGTAACTTAGGTTCACGTCTTGTAATTTGATTTGGTCGCAGGGTCTCATCTTGCTGCAATCAAATTTCACAGCCACTTCAGTTGCTGATGTCCCTTGAATATTCTGATAAGTAATATCCCTGATTTTCACACCTGACACCTACATGAGATAGCATGGTTAAAATGTATATCATATGGATAAATTTTATGAATAATTTTACTGAATTTTTTTTATAATTTATATATATATATATATATATGTACTAAATTAAATTAACCCAATACAAAGAAGTAGGAAAAAAACCTTTCCAGGACTAATTTTTTTTCCGGGGTCAATAATTTTGGTCTATCACGATAGGGTTTTGCACGTTGGTCATTAGTGCATGCTGGAACATAACATTATAAACAAACCCATTGCTCGGTCTTCCCCATGTCTTAATCCTCAGCCCATTTTGTGCGTCTTTAAATGTAACCGTTCTAACTGTCACATTTTGCACTCCAGCTTCATCGAAATTCTTGCCCAAGCTCCCGATGCTGAGTCGAGAGCAACATCAACATATATTCCAGAAGAAAAAAAATTATAATATGCGAAATGTTATGCTATATCAAGAAAATTTGTGCACATACCTGATGCCATGTCCAGGGCCACAATCGACTTCTTCGATCAACAAATTGGTGGCTCCGGGCCCGATGGAGACACAATCATCTCCGGTGCTGATCTTAGAGTTCGAAATGACGACATCGGTGGATAATTGAACGTGAATCCCGTCGGTATTAGGGCTGTTCCACGGAGCCAAGATTTCGACTCCTTGCACCTTCACCTTTTCACATCCGTTGATCACAATATGAAACATTTGGCTGTTTAGGGATCTTAGTCCAACAATTTCTACGTTTTTGGAGTTTGATATTCCCAAAGACTGCAAGAGAAAATGAAATTCTATAAACTTGCACAATTGACTAGTTCAAATTTAAACATGTGCTCCCGTGTGTGTTTTAAGTTTTTAAACAATGTTTATGATTTGAATGAAAATTCGATTCGGGATTCGGTAAATTTACTAATATAACTTTGGCTGATGTTTATGTTTGTTAATGTTGACTTATTATGATTCATATAATAAATACATATGATAAATAGCAAACAATTTTATGTGTGAAAATATAACATGCACACATAATTAGGAATATCTATAAGCAAGTCAGTTAAAGAATATCTGTGGACGGTGCATTTAATCATTTGGTACGTTATGTAATTTATTCACATTTAAGATGGATTTAATTATTTAACTTGTGATTATTGTCATTCGAATAACCGTGACCATACACTTTCTCACTAACCTAAAAAGTAGTTAATCTCCTACAAATATGATCACTGAACATCCCACGTGACCGATAAATTATAACCGTTCATTTATGAAAATTTCAAGTTTTAGTCTAGCTTAGCTTGTTTGCACCATATATACGATAATACTAATCTATCGAAACACTTACTTTTAAATGCAAAAAAAAAAATCCATGTTTTTTCATGGTACTTAAAATTTCTTGAAACATAAGTGAATAAAAAACACCATCGTATATACAAGAAAAGTTGAAAATCACTCACCGTCGCACCATCGGGGCAGTTGTTGCCATGCATCTTACAAGCCCACAAGCCGGCACCTTGGCCATCGAGGGTGCCGCCTCGAATATAAACACCGTCGACACCCTGGAACTGTAGCCACTTACCGGCACTCCCGAAGACGTTGTAGTCGAGGGGGGCGACGAGGGTTCCGTCGACTTGAATGGTGATGGCATTATTGGAGCACGGGCCAGTAAAGAGTAAGTCTTTTAGCAAGAACCTTCCTTTCGGCACGTAAATGGTGGTGGGAGCCGTGGAGCCACATGCTGACGACCATGCTCTTGAAAATGCGGCAGTGGAGTCGGTCTTTGCATCTGGCCTTGCACCTAAATCCATCACGTTCAATATTGTTGCGGCAGCAGATGATATGTTGTATAGGATAAAGAACAGTGCAAGGAAAATAGTGTTGGCAATAGAGTTGGCTGGATACATTTTTTTAGTGGGTTTGGGAGAGGGGGGAGGTTTTGGTTTTTAACTTGGGAGTTTTTGGTTAGTGGGGGGTTGCATACTTATAGGTGATTTGGAGGTGAAAAGGTTGTGGTTTTACTTAGACTATATTAAATGAGATTGGTTTCTTTTTCTTCCTTTTTTAAGTCAAAATGGACAACAAAAATGGGAAAGGAAAGTGAAATTTATATGTCAATGAAATCATGAGGAACCAATATATAGCAGAAACTAAGAAATGATTAACCTTTGGGAGATGCCACATTAACTGAAGTTGCCTTTACTTTGGACAAAATATTAATAATAATTGGATATACTTCTTAGAGAGCGTGAACTTAGGCAAAAACAATTCAATATATTTTGACACTATATTCTGCATAATCTTGGTTAGATATTCTTTGGAATAAAAGATATTAAATGGTATGTGTAATATGTTACACATTTGATTGGATAACTTCTCTATATATGATCTTTATTATACGTCTATATTAACATTAACATTGACCGTTTACAAGGGTTTGGAATGAAATATCATTATTTAAGATCTCCGCCTAATTTACTGAGAGATTGTTACAAGAAATGTCTGAAGAAGAGCAGCTGAATTTTGAAATAGATGTGACAAAAATAGATTGGAGAAAGTATTTCCAAGAAATTCACATACCCGGTTTAAGAAAATATGTACTTAATATATAAGAACAAAAACATGAGCTCGTAAATAATCTATAATTAACAAAGATATGCCTATAAATAATAGTCGTATATTTTATATTTCTTCCGTTTAGTATCTATATTCTACAGATTATTTCAATTTGTATAATTATGGAAATCGAATTACGTAGTTTCTTTTGTCTGTACAATGTGAAATGTCCTTATAATTAAGCTCCATTAATGAATTCGTAATATTTGAATAAAATCAAATTATAAATTTTAGTCTCACTGCATATAAAATCAAGTCATTTTAAGTGCTTTCCCTGTTGTTTGGGATATTGTTGGATTTCTAAGGGAAGTTACTATAACAAACTCAAATTAATCATTAGAGGAGATTTCAAATTTTCAAGCTATATAATTAGTAAAAAATAGTTAAAAAATCAATAACATCTATATTCATGTTTATAATATGGAATGTTAATCATATTAGATACTTTTTATAGGATAATAATTCCTGAGAAATGACTAAGTACATGAATTTTGCAAAAACAATGCAAGCGACACATACATTTATGATGATAGTGAAAAGACATCAATGATTAGGTTGTGGTAGAATAAAGTATGTTATTAAACATTATAAATTTTGGTAAAGCGACAGGTGCTTGGTCATACAAGTACTTAAGTGCTAGAATCATTTATTAAAATTCCTAGAAATTTTCCACATTTGAGTGGTGCAAAATCGCTAAGCCACAGATTTTTCTTTCTTCCTTCCTTGTTTTTTTTACTCCGGGCCGGAGCATTTAGGCCTCAGAAGTTGATGTTGCCGTCTGGTGGAACCGAGATGACGTTCCCATCATTTCAAAGTCGTCGGAACAATTATTAAAGTAGAAAAATGGATGAAAATACCATGAAATCAGGAGGAAGCAGTATATCGGCAGAAACTAAGAAATGGTTAACCTTTGGGAGATGCCACATTAATTGAAGTAGCCTTTGCTTTGGACAAAATATTAATAATAATTGGATATACATCAAAAGCAATGATAAATTAGCTGAAGATCAATTAATAATCCGGTTAAGATTTGATATGATTATGTATCAACTTAGCGTATAGTCGATTTTTAGGTTCGTATGGATATTTTCATCCACATATTGGGGCTTGGTCTTATTAAAATATTTTTCTTATCCTTAAGGTTGTTTTGATGAACTACCTTTCCTCAATACCGTTTTTGTTTAATATAATAAATATAATATATGGTACCCCGTAAATATATATAAAAATATTTAAGCTTAAAAGTCGAATTCGAGATTGGATTATATACACCTCAATTAATTTATCTTTTCCTCTTCCATGATTTAGGCGGATATTAATTGGACCTTGTGTCGTGTACGTATCTCATGTCGTTTCCATGCATGATGTAAGAAACATGCCAAAGCTTGTCATAGTTTAAGTCAAATATTACAGAGAACAACAACATGCATCATACTAGGGTAGTTAATATTTCCCACACGAGTTGCTTCCTGTCTGAAAATTATCGGATTTTATCAATTTGGACTCTACAAGATAGATATGATTTCTGGTAGATCCATTGCATTGCACACCAGATGATATATAACTTGATTATCACCTAGCACGCACGCGCATACGTACATACATACAAATATATATATATATATATATATATATATTAGTATAAATTATGATGGACGCAGAGATGGCTTAGAGTTAGTGCGCGAAACACGCGCATACATGTGTATATGTATATATATGTAAATGTTAACCTAACTCAAGCAACTGGTCGGGTGGACAACCCCGGTGGCCGTGCCCCGGACATTTTTACAGGATGCAAGGGCTGTCTTATCTCCGTGGGTAAGGTTAACGTCATCCAATGTGATTCCTTTACAGGGATATGTTTTACTGCAGTCAAATTTTATTGCCACTTCCGTTGCCGATGTTCCATGAATTTCACGATATATCACATTGCTGATCTCCACACCTGAGCTCTGTGGTTAAGTTTCACAGACAGACCATGTTTATTACAGTGCTCGAGCTTTCAAAAATAGGTCTAGCATGCTACTTCACACACACACACACATGTATATGTGAAAAGTTTGATAAATGAAGGTCAGACTGGCCTGTTTTTCTAAAATTAACTCTCCAAAAGTGTATTTTTATAAAGTTTCAAATAATATATTTGTGAGGATTACTTTTCACTCTTTCAAAAGTTATATCACAACTTATCTTTTTAATTAGGTGGTGGGATATAGGCTAGCCCAAAAACACAAAACTTGTAGTTGAAATTTCTATTCTTGATAAGATGTTAACAATGTAATCTGGTTTTATATAAAAGCTTTGGACGATCGTATATAGATTGGTTTACCTGATGGGGACAACTACGGTCGTTGGGGCAGTAATTTTGGTCAATGATAATGGGATTTTGGACATTAACCATCACAATATGGTGGAATAAGACACTGCGAACGAATCCATTGCTAGGCCTTGCCCATGTCTTAACCCTCACACCATTCTCAGTTCCAGTCAAAGTAACAGTTTTAACTGTCACATTCTGTACTCCTGCCTCTTTCAAATCCCAGCCAAGACTTCCAATACTGCCACACCATAAAAAATAAGTACAATTTGATTTTTTATTGGAAAGAATTTAGTTAAGGAAACAATGTATGTCGTGAAAGAGTCGATGGTACCTTATCCCGTGTCCAGGCCCACATGCCAGGCTCTCCACCCACACGTTCGAGCTTCCAGGCCCGATAGAGATGCAGTCGTCGCCGGTGCCAATGTAGGAGTTGGCGATGGTGACTCCCGACGATTGTTGCACATGGATACCATCGGTGTTGGGGCTGTTTCCAGGGGCTGATATCTTCATATTGACGAATTCGACATCGTGACATCCATCCAACAAAATGTGAAACATTTGGCTGTTTGTCGAGGATAATCCGTTGACAATTATTTTCTTCGAGTTGTAGAACAACAACGACTGGGATTCATAATCAAATGATCACACTATATATCAAGTATCAATCAAACTAATTTTGCTAGCTAGACTATTAAACAACATAGCAATAATCGGGTATATTGTATATATGAGCCAGTATATTTTTTTAAAATGTGATGTGCGAACACGAAACTATCAAATTCACAGCTTTTATTGACGAGAAATACCTATAAATTTTGTGTTGAAGAAAACGTCTCCATAAAACCATCATATTTTTGATTTAGCGCATGTAACTTCATATATACTAAAAGAATTTATTTAATTTAATTCACATAAAATCTTCCTATTTATGCATGACTACTAATGCATGAATAACGTCACGTATACACACACACACACACACACACATATCGTTATAGTCAAACACACATATAATAGCCAAAGGTGTTTAATTAACACATGCAAAGTAATTAAGTGTTCCACAAAAGTCATTAATTATTCCCACGTTTATTAGTATTGTTAGACATACCGTAGCCCCTTGAGGACAAATTTTGTCAGATTTCTTGCATGCCCACAATGTATTGCCTCGCGCATCTAGGGCTCCGCCGTATATCGAAACTCCGGTGACACTTTCAAACTTCAGCCAGCTGTCGGTATCCCCGAGTACATTATAGTTCGAGGGAGCTACTAGAGTTCCATCTATTCGTATAGTTATTGCATCGTTTCTACACGATGCCCCATCGAAACGAATTTTTCCGGAAAGATATCGTCCCGGTGGCACGTAAATCGTTACCGGTTGCCTGCCGGAACAGGCTGCATCCCATGCCGAGAGAAAAGCGTCTGCGCAGTCGGTTTTCGCGTCGGGTCTCGCTCCGAAACTCATCACGTTGTACATCTTGTTGCCTGCACATGACCAAGGTGAGAGGTGGAACAAGGTTAAAATGAGAATTTGAATCATTTTTCTGCCTAAGTTATTTACTTATGTGATTAATTATTGTGTTTAGGTGGTATTTATAACCTTTCATTCTAATGTCCGATCCAAATCTCTGCTCCAAAATAGTTACCTTGTTTTTATTTTCGTACACTATAGGTAGTAGGTACATATATTAACCATTTAAAATCAATTTTCTTCACAATGAATCTCTAAAAAACAAAAAAAAAATCGATATATATACATACACATACGTTCAGCAGTTGTCCAAGTACAAACATATAACATAAGAATAGGAAACCTAAGTGCTAGCGTGCTGTACATACCAGATTATCCGTATAATTCATCCAGTATAATGGGGATATGGTTTCTGTCGACTTTAATGTTAGATTTACAACAAACGAACACTGTTTTGACCTGCGGAGGTTGATTTTTTCCAGGCTAATAATTTATTAATTATGAACTTGAAAAAGAACTGTAGAACTTGTCTTAGGGTGGATATTAAATAAGATGGGCAAGAATAAATTATACTTGTAAATATTTTCTCATATATATATATATATATATATATGTTAGCAGTGAACTGAATGTGGAAGCAATAAAAAAAAAATATGCTTATTTTTGGAGAATAAACCATAAATTAAAGATAAACAGTTGTCAGCACCTGGGGATCAGTAATTAGTTGAATGTCATGTTTACTGTTGTTATCTTTTTGGTTGAACGAACCCGCTTATACACTTAACCTAGTTCAATTTGTAATTAATCTTATCAATTACACCATACAATGTATTTAGTTTGACCCACTTGTCTATTGCTTTTTCAATCTATCATGTGCAATAAATTGAATCCACTTTAGAACCAAATAAAGAAATTAGGCTCTGAGCTTTGTTTTCTTAATGACCAAATCATACTCTTCTTGTTTAATTTTAGTGGTGCAAAAAAAATGTTGTATTATTTATTTTGAGTAAAGTAAATTAGTTTAGTTGATATTTTTTAAGAAATAAGCAAAGGATGTGAAATAAATAATCACACTTCTTATATTTGATTAAATCGAAGTCGGTGCCTTATACTATATTTGGTATGATATTACAAATTTTAAAAATCTGTCAAGTTCGAAACCATTGAATTTCACGACTGAAATAACAAATAGAAGAAATGGGAGCCATAATTGTTTCATAGCAGCATAGTATGTAGAGAGCTTTATGGGCCCTATTTCAAGTTTCAGCCCAACTTTAATTAAATAAACGTGAGCCCAGTTTCTAATGAGATTGGGTTGATTGAATTATGCTTGCCTTGTTGTTAATCAAGCCAGGGTCGGACTGTATTTTGATTTTTTTCCAAACAGTTTCATTTATTTGATTTGGTACCGTGCGATTTTATTTTAATCATGAAAAATAAAGGTTTGCACAAAAAAAAACAAATAAATAAATTTGGCCAATCGAGGGATATGTACGTATAGACAGAGGCCCGAAGGAGAGGACCCATATAACGGACTAATTCACAGAGCATACCCCACAACATTTCAGTGGGGAATATGCTCCACACGAGAATCGAACCCGTGAAGTCGGGGAAGTTAGTCCAACATCACCCCAGATCTTATCAACTCGTCTGTGTCTCTAGGGGCATGAAATGTATTACTATGCTTCTTGCTAAAGAGTACGGGTTTTACCTTCTGCTGACAATCTTCTTCATATCTATGGAAAAAAAACTTGATTCTGACAAATATATTTTCTCCATAAAATATAATTTACTTTGATAAATAAATTATCTTCTCAATCTCCTAAAATATATTATATAGCCCAAGAAAATTAAAAGAAGAAACCCATACATACACAAACGTCCAAAGCAAACTACTTTCATCCATACCGCATAAGTACAAATAATGAAGAATATTTCCATCATCTCTTTGTTTCTAGTTGACCTAATTCTCTGTGTAGCAGGTGTGAACTATAGCTATCTATTAATTTCGTCGTCCAAAATGGAAAACTACTTTATAGCAATATCTCGCAGTCTTCTAGATGTTCAAACTTGCTTCAATTTTATATGGGTTTTTATATTAATGACTTTTTTCCAGGGGGGAGGAGGCAAGTGGCGGCCGATGGTGTGGTCGATAGAGGACATAAATTAATAAACAAATTCATTAAATACGATGCAACAAAAGATGCTTATAATTTATCAAACCATGGCTGCCTTCGGGATTGCATTCATGGCGACATTGTGGGTCCGATTCGATTTTGTCGCTATAATTCATGTCCCGAATAATTCATAGATCCTCATCCTCATTCCCACGAAGATTGACTTGGGGACGAGATCACCGTCCCAATATATATATATATATAATATTATATATATATTCCTAATATATCGGATAATATATATTGTTATTTAATAACATTTGATTGAGAATAATAATATATAATAATAAATAAATGATCAAGAGCTATCTTTATATTAATAATATATGACTTCTTGACTTTAACTTTGATATATTATTTCAGAGGATATATATTCAAATGCCAATTGTTTAAATAATATAATGATTTTACATAATTAATTTAAATAATGAATACATTTTGGAAAAAAAATTAACAGACTGACTTGTGACTCAGTGATTACCAAATCTAATCAATTTTGTTCTGTAGTTTGGAGGTATTTGTAACTCCTAAGAAGTAAGAACAATGTAATTGTTGATTTTTCATTCACACATTATGTGTAAATTTAAATATTGAAAATTAATTATCGTGTAAATATCAACGTAAGTCCGTATATTGCTTCTGTCTCCTTACCATATGTTAAAAATTGGTATTTGAAGTAGATTTTGATTTGAAATTGGATTTGGATTTCAAATGCAAGTTAAATATATTTATGAATATGATATGACAATTGGAAATAATAATATTTTATTAGATCCCACCTATTAGCAAATTCAACAAATACCATAAATTCAATCAAATTCAATTGCATTTTAAATCTTGTCTTTCCTAACACGGATTTAAAATTCCAATCCCATTAATTCCCATTTTTAATAATCACGCTGAAATTCAATGTTGATATTTATTACCTCATCGTAATTGTAATTTTCATATACAGCAAAACTTTTGATCAATTAATGTTCCATGACTGTATGATATGAAACAAGAACTGGTAACGTGAGCTCTCACACAATTCAGGTACGAATTCATGGATCAAAAATACAGATTGCGTGCATTTAAAAGTGTTTTGAAAAACAGCACGCAAAAACTAAACGACATATCTACCCTAAGTTGGATCAGCACGGAGCAGCGCTGCGTGCTGGTCCAGATCGCGTGCGATCTGATCCGTGGAAACATGAGCTGCAATAGCTCTAATTCTTGAAAGAATTTAGCACCGAAAAGTTGATAAGGTATGATTAAAAATCATGCGGAAAGGAACTCGAAATACTCTCTGAAAAGTGAAAGCTTAAATATTGATTTTAAAACATGTATGCGTGAATGCAGAAAGTAATAAAAAAACAGTACGCTGCAAATTTGTTTTTGGAAGTTCGGAGCTCAATCTCCTACATCTCTCCTTCTTCTGTTGCTCTTCTTCCTTTGCTGGAAGGATTCACTAGAAGATTTGATTTATACAACAATTTGTACAAACCCGATCCAACAACACGCAAGCTGCGAGAACTCCTAGCACACTCTGCTCTGCTGCACACCAGCTCGTAGGCTGTGTGACTTGTTTACACTTCTTTAATATCTATGTGAGAAAGACTACAATGATTTGTGTTTGTTTTTTAGTCACTCATCTATCTGTTCATCTCATCTCTCATATATGTGAGTGAATCTGTGTGTGAGAAATATACAGTGTAAGCTCACTCTTTCTTGTTTTCACACACTGGAAAGTGCTTCCATAAAGCTGATATCTTCATATTCTTTTCATGTTGTGCAGTCGACTACGGATTCGACGTTTAAGCTCTCGACCTGTGCACCAACTCATACCTTGGCACTAGCTCAGTTTGTACACCAGTTGCCACCTAATTATACAAGCTCTCGTCTGTTGCACATGTTTTCGCTCTTTCTGTTTTTGTCTTGTGCATCTCTTCTTGCTGTTCATCGTCTCTTTGATGTAGATAGCCTTTTTGCAAATATATTCGTTGGACACAAGTTCCTAGTCGTTGAAAAGACTTCTGTAAAGTTCCATCATAGTTGTACCATGTGTCCTTTATCAATTAATGCGTTTGCAAGCTTTGTTGACTTTGAGCTCTATCGTCATTTAATGCGTTGTAGACTTTGCTGACTTTGAGTTTGTCTGGATCAGACAAATTTGTTTGTCTTCCAGTATTCTGAATAAAGCTTGTACAAACTAATTCGTCTGCGCTGATCTTTCACGAAGCTCTTGATCTTATATGCTATTCTCTAAACTGCTCTGAGCTGATATGTTCTAAACTGTTATAGTTTGATCGACTCTAGTTCTGTTCTATTCGACTCTGAGCTGATTCTGTCCAGTTAAGCTCTAAATTGATTTGTTCGTTTCCCTCTGTTCTGTACTTTTCCAGCTTAGACGTTCTTAGCTGATTTAAACCGTTATGCTCTTGAGCTGATCTGAACCTGCACTTCAACTTGTCTGAGCTGATCCTATGATGTTCTGTCTTGAGCTGATCCGTTCTAATCTCTAAATTGCTCTAAGTTGATCTGAACTGTTCTGTGCCGTACTTCGTAACAGAGCTCAGCTCTTCTTATAATGTACAGTTTTCAGCTTTGAGCTCGGCCCTGATCTGATTTATTAAGCTGATCTTGCTCCGAGCTGGGTCAGCTTGGATGTCGTCTGCTGGACCTGTTTGGACGTCCCCTACTGTTCCAGCTAGGACATCTTCTCAATTGCACTCAATTCATCGCATCCAGCTCGCTTTCGATCTGCCACAGCTCTCTGCCGATCTGCTAAAGTACAGCTCTTCAGCTCGCTGCTGATCCGAACCAGATGCTTCTGGTCTGCTACAACGCTTTTCCTCAACTCGCGTCTGATCTGATTCAGCGCACTTTTTCAGCTCGCCGCAGTTCTGCACCATTTGATTAAAACTTTAGATCATAAGAACATGTTTTGTGTTCATCAAAATCCAGATTTGATCTGTTACACAGATCATACACTATATACGCGACAAACCCACAACAATTTTTTTTCTTTAATTTTATGATTGAAGTCGTGGTAGCTACCATTTGGTTGTGATAGGAGTGTTATCTATATACCTAATGATTAAATTAGCACGAGAGCTTGAATGTTACTTAATTGAATTTTTTGATGGAATGTCATGAATATATTTAAATTTTAAATAGTATTATAAAAATACCACTTGAGTATAACAATCAAAGGAGGATACAATATTCTACCAGCAAAATTACTTTTATCTCAATTGAATTTGATACATTAGATGGGTTGAACTACGATTAAAAGGAGTAAAGAGAATTATTTAGAAAACCACTTATTATTTTTAATTAATTTTGGTTAACAAACATTATAATAAATTTAATTTGTACCTCCAAATAAAGCACACAAAATCACACCTTTTCTTTTTCTAATTTGTACTTAATATTTGTCCATATTTAGACGATGACATCTATTTAAAATCCATTGAACCGAATATTTGATTCTCATGAGAAAAACTATTCCATAAAATCAAACTTTACTTTGGGAAATATATTAATTTTCTGCAACTTCTAAATCTATCTATTTTTTTTTATTATATATATATGACAAACAAAACTTATGTATACACAAACAACACAAATCAAACTATATAGTTTTAGAAACGAGATATCTTTCACCCATATTACATAAGTACAGATGATGAAGAAAATTTCAATTCTCTCATTCCCTTTGTTACTAGTTGTTCTAATTCTCTCCGTATCAGGTGCGAACTATTTTTTATTTCATCATGCAAAGCAAAAAAGATTTTTATATCGCGATTATCGTTATCACAAACTTATATCTTTGTTTTCTTATACATGGATTATGTATATTCGTTTTCAGTGGACGGCGAGAAAATAACTGCCGATTATCCAAATAAGTGTTTGTTTATATTCCCAAGTCAGTGCCAACAACTTGGGATGAAAATCTGCTTGCCTACATGCTTGAAAAGGGCTGGTCATCGTCTCTACGAAGTCCATTGTGACTCAAGCACAACGACTCAACAATGTGTTTGCTCCTACCACTGTGCTGCCTAGCTGGTCATGGATAAACGACACCAGTACACATAATTCATTTATATTTCCATCCTTTTTTAATTAAACCTATTGTAATAAGCTCACTCATAAATATGTTCTTCGGTAGGTTTTTTTTCATTACTAAAAGTGGTTGATAGTACTTAATCGAAGTCCATTGTGACTCAAGCACAACGACTCAACAATGTGTTTGCTCCTACCACTGTGCTGCCTAGCTGGTCATGGATAAACGACACCAGTACACATAATTCATTTATATTTCCATCCTTTTTTAATTAAACCTATTGTAATAAGCTCACTCATAAATATGTTCTTCGGAGGTTTTTTTTCATTACTAAAAGTGGTTGATAGTACTTAATATATCAATGAGTAAATGTCATATTATATATATATATATATATATATATATATATAGACATGATGTGGTGGCCATCCACAATGGGCGTCTGTGTGGGCGCCTCATGTACGAGTTAAGCTATTTGTTATAGTTAATCTACCAACTTATCTATTTATATCAATAGTTCGTATACCAGATTGTTTTTTAACACATAAAACCTATTCCTATTAAGTTTGAATCTACTTTACCTTCCAAAGAGGGAAATAACATATGGTGTGTGGTTCTTCTTTCTCTATCAATAATATCAACTTTAACTTGAATAATTTTCTTATTGTAACATATATATACAAAGAACATGTACAAACACTTGTGATACTCGTTGACTCCGACCTATTTATCAATTCTTAATGTAGATATTGAACCAAAAATAACGGTTACTGTTGATTGGTCAACCCAAATCTTTTAAACAAACCCTTAAACAAAATTAATATAGCCAAGAGAATGGAAACATTTGAATGATAAGATGTATCTTTTGTTGATGATCGTAAGTAATTAGTGCAATGTCATCACGTTTTCCCGGTAGGTGCAAATGTCCCCCTTGACCATTGTAGTGGTGTATATATATCAAATACACAAAAATATCCAGAAATAAAAAATGAATAAAATATATGATATTGAACAACTTAATGCTCCAATGGTAATTATAATCCAAATTTGAAAAAAAAAATATATTTTAGTTGTGATGGATTGGCCCGCTAACCCATCAACACATGGCGAGATGAGGCATATCATATCTTTAGGAGGCCGTTAGACTGACGGCCGACTCACCCCGTCCCATCTAAATGCGGTCCAATGCAAGGTGGGGCGGCCGGGACGAGTTGGCCCATTTTCCCAGTAGGAGCAAATGTCCCTCTTGACAATTGTACTATTGCATATATACCAAATAAACGAAATATATATATATACATTTAATTCGGAATTTCCTCAGGAGAAGATGCCATCAAGGCATCGTCACGGGGAGGAATTTTGAAAGTGGACCTTCACCAACTATTTTCTCAATAAAATAACCCCTAATCAATCCTCTTTACATTAGTGCGAGCCACAAAAGTTCAATGGATTATAACTCGATGGAAAAGTAGAAAATAAAAATTCAAGATTTTGTTCTTGTACACTCCCTTTTTAGTTAATTGCCGCTGCCATCATTACAACTATCATCCCACACTTTTTGTACATAATGGCACAGCGGCTTCATGGTTGATCCTCAAATTCAATTCCACTGTCTTCAATAATTGGCTTACGTTTGGACTCCTTCACTGCAAGGATAAATACAACCAGAAGAGCTACATAGCGATTGCAACTAAAAAAGAAAAAGAGATTCAAAGTGTCGATCGAGTTATTCGTAGCAGAGAAGATATAACATGTTTTGGGAGTATATTTAATGAATTTGTATCCATCTGCATGCATCCGACTATCCCAATTTCTGGTATAACAACTATTTTACAGGGGAGTATGAAAAGAGTTACATACAAACATCTCTATATTTAACACTTTAGATAATGTTGGAAGTGGAATTTGTTGGGCGTTATCGTGTGAATGCACACTGAGAATCGTGGATAGTGTTCAACACTATTTCTTTAAAATGATATTGTCCCGTACAGGTACTTACGATATTGACAATCGTTTCTCAGGGTACAACGATGAACTTCTCATAATAGGAGCACACCAAATTACGAGAATAACGAACTTTTAGATGCTTTTCGGACCCACAATGAAGAGAAAATATGAGAGTGAAAGAGATGTGAATTTTAAGATTTCTTCCTATTGTTTTAGACTCTGGGGGATCCTACGTTTAATCGTAGCCATTGGATCCAAAGGTCCATATTACGTCTATTCTGAAATATCATGGTCTTTCCTTCCACAACCTTTTTGATTGGACTGATAGCATCCACCATCTGAGATCAAATACTCTAGATTGCATGGTTTCACCATTGACCTAGATCATGTCATTTCACAATCCATCTGATGTGATCAACAGTTCAGATCACATCCTTTTCGCGATTTATCACACGCCTTCGATTTACATCCGATCCAAGTGCGCCTCAAAGCGCCCACGACGACAGTGGCTCTAGCTCCGACGCATGTGCGTGCAGGTCTCGGGCTCTTAGGTGCTTCGCACCAACTCGTACTCGAAGAACCCTCTCAAGTTCACCATAACTTGTATTAATTATTTACACATAACACGAATTATATATAAGGAAGATTTGATTAGACACTTATCACAACCTGGTACAACCCACATTGTCTCAATAATTGAGTCTCACTAATTGTCTTGATTTCTAATTCACCTAAAATCGGTTTTGAACAAATGAATATTCGAAAACTATCTACTCGAAATGCAGATTCAAATTTTGACTTTCGTCGAACGGTTATTTCTTCGATTAAATTGGGTCTTGCCCATTTTTCCCACAGAATTATCCACGTTGACCTATCGTCCAAATTAAGACTTACACGTATTGTATAATTAACCTTTCTGAGTTTATAAACAAATGTTTATTAGTTTGAAAGTTGATATCGGGCATTCAGATATAACAACAACGGTTTCCTCACCATTTTTCTTGAAACAACGGTAAAAAGGTTAAAAAGATACGAGATATTTCACGTATCTAGTCAACTATAATTTTAACAAGATGGTGGAATGGATGCGAGTAGCGGACGGCGCCCACCTTGTCAGGCTAAACCCTGCATAGATAGAGGGGGTAGGCCTCATTTCTATGCGATATGTTCTCTTTTAGAATTAGGTGATTCATTCATTAATACAAAAGTGCATGCAGCACCAGCATCCCCGTTTCTTATAATAATAATAATTGATGATTGCAGGCAGTGGAAAATTATGCTGAAACGAGAAAAGAAGGCTGAAAAGGGTCTTTCCTCTGCATCATTTCTACGCTTTTTTCATGGCCAGTTATGATTCATTTTCCATTCACAGATGGAGGAAATTTGCAGTGTTTAAGTGTTCGTTTTTGTTATAATTGCCTGCTTCAAAGGGACAGCATACGAAATTACTTTAAAGTGAGCCACCAGCTGTGAGAATCAATGCCAATTGGGCCTGAGATGACCATTGATCGACTCTCAATCTCGTACGTTTTGGTATTCATTATTTGTTAACTAATAATTATACTCTCCTCACGTCGATTACGATCGTCGTCACAAATTGATACATCAATCTTCCATATATTTTTTGTCCGATCGAGACGATCGTCGCCGCAAGCGTCCGGTGGATCTCTGTTCGGAGGGCAATCATAAATTTCATGTGATGATAAGAATAAAAGTCTTGGTTTTTTAGATTATGATCATACAATTGTGCCAATGCTTCTTCAAGTATATGCACGTCATGATTACACACTTTTGTGTTATTGACTAGCAAATAGTTGAAAAGACCATACGAGGGCCCGAACTATATACACAAGTACATTTTTCAAGGTTCACCATTTACATGAAAGATCCCCACTTCTGCCTAGTCTCTGGAAGCCAACCACGCCACCAAATTACTCATCTCCACAATAAAAAAGCAACTTATTTACATTTGGTCTTCCATATATATATATTTCTCCATCTATATATATAGGCTTACATGTTCTAGCTCCAAGGTGGCCAAATCTGAAATTACCCTTATCACCTCTTCACTCAAGACTACTGTAAATGCCCCATTAATCCATGCGCCGGAGCTATCATCATCTTAAAACAAAGTAGCCTTTACTCAATTTCATTATACAACACTATAAGCTCATCTTTGTGTGTGGTGTGGTCCCTCACAAAAGCATTAAAAATTTGACAACTTATTAATTATTATCACACACCTAATTAAACAACTTGCAAAGAAGACGTGGTGGGCGTCCACAATGGGCGCCTAGAGATGCTCAGCCGAGCATCTCCACAATTTCATGAGATGCTCGGCTGAGCATCTCCAGACGCCCACACTATATATATATATATATATCTTGCGTTATTGAAATACATCGTAAAAATATTTCAGAGGGAAAATCGGATTAAATGTACACTTTTATGTATGTAAATCTTAAAAACAGGTACCGCAAATTAGTTTGATGGCAGTTGTCTCGGTTTTTACATGAATTATACCCTTAAAAATAATTTTTTCAGTGTTAAAGAAAACATCATATTAAATTTACCCTTTAGTTCAATATCATAAATACATATCTGGAACTAATGCTCGATTTTAACAAAGTTTTATAAACATCATTTCTACAGTGCTCGAGATGAAACTTAAAAATATATATATTTAAACTTAAATACTAATTATTTCAAGACATGTAACAAAAGTATTTATAGATTTTAAATATATTACAAATTATATATGTATATATACATACACACAATTTATATAACGTCAAGTCTTAACATATATATATCTATATATGAATTGCTTGTAAGATCTAAGTTATTTTATCTCTCAAAATTGTTTTTTTTTAATACAGTAATAATTAATTGAGATTGATCGAACATCACGAAGGTAAACTAAAGGATTTTTTATTTGTAAAAGGCAATTTTTTTTTGTTTGAGAATGCTTAGTAGAGAAAGCTATTTCGAGAGATGTCATTTTTTTAAATGGCTAGATTCATTTATTTACTCACTTTTTTTTTTTAAAAAAAGCTTCATTTATTTACTCAGAATTATTGGGTGTTATAAACCACGAAATCAGAATTTCTATAAGAATTCATTTATTCAAACCTTACCTAATCGTAATTGTAATTTCACACTATAGAAACATTTTATTTGGGAAATGACGGAGAATAGACTTAGTCGTCAAACTCCAATTTTTAAAAATAACTATGTAAAATATATTTTAATTTTAAAAATACAAACGAGGAGAATGTGAAGAAACTTTACGACTCGTGCTTCAGAAAATAAACACAAAAATTCACACCTATGGTTTTATTAGAAAATTATTTACTAAAAATTACCTTTATTTTTCCCTGAATTTGAATATAAACTTATTCTTTTACCTGGTAATTTTGCGGTTCTTGAAAAGTTTATTTTGTCAAACATGGTAGATTTCCCAGGCCCATAGTATACATTAGCCGGTCTTTCGAGAACTAACCAGCTAAAACAATATTCAAACTTCCATACGTCATCAGTGATCAGTCATATCCTCGCCATCACACACATTTCACATTCATATAAGTTGATCACACGATTCATTTCCAAAATATCCACAAATTCACGAGCAGGTAGCAGTGATCTTGATCCACGGAAAATGGCAGATGAAGTTCGGAACAAGCAGATTATATTGAATCACTACGTGAGCGGCGTCCCCAAAGAATCCGATTTGTCTATCCGAAGCTCAGCTATCAAGCTCAAACTTCCCGCAGATTCTTCCGACTCCGTTTTGGTGAAGAATCTTTACTTGTCTTGCGACCCTTACATGCGTAATCGGATGCGGGAATCCCAAGGAAGCTACGTCGACTCCTTCACTCCTGGATCTGTAAGTTAGATACCGGTCTCGCTATATACTTTTATTTGGTTGTTCAACTGCGGGCACTTATCTAATTCGTTGTATTGAAATGTTGATTGATGTTCGTGCTTGTGGACGATAAGGTGAAGGTGAAGTGATGCGCTACCGATTTCACTTTATTTTTTTCTTTACAGAACCTAATGATTGTACGTGCAGACTGAACTGACTGAGAAAAAACAGATTTTTTGGTGGAAATTTTCTGTGTAGCATGAAAGCTCGAATGTTCGGATTCTAGATATTTTAATTTTCATTTTTACATCAAATCAATACGATAATTAGTTCGATTTTGATGAACAAATATCAATTCAATTTCAATCAATTATAAAGTGGATGCTCCAATCACGATGATGAAACAATAGTTGAGTTAATGATTTCTCGAGTAAAAGTGTCATTACAAATGTATTGTATTTCAGACATATGTCTGCTCTTAGGTATCATCTGCCTTCATTTATTTGAAGTATCACATCCATTTGTTTATGGTTGCAATCAGAAGGCAAACACTCAAACACGAACCGTTGCAAGTAAAATTCACAAATGATAAAAAAACATTTTGTTTCGTTGTTACCTAAATCTTGTGGCGATCCGAGCTGAATCCTTCAATAAGGAAATTTATCCCAATTTTTTTAGTTGCTAGCTAAACAAGTCTAAAAATGTGTAGAATAAAAAAATTACATGCCTCGGGTGCATAAGTATGTCTCCGACTTCTTCTTTCGATGATAATTTTTGTGAGTGTTTGTCTATCTGTTTACATGTGAGTGAGTCAAGATGAAGAACAAAACATATTATTCATTTCGACCTTCAGTCTTTTCATGGCAAAGTGGATTATTTAATGTGTGAACAGCCGAAGGAATAGTTGTAGCATGATCGCTAACCACTTTAAGCAACCTGAGCGAAATGTTAACAGATAATATAACTGATTGTTATTAATCATTTTATTTACCTTCTTTTTATTTTAATTTTTTTTTAAAACCAATAACAGCCTCTTGCGGGATACGGAGTGGCCAAAGTAGTGGATTCCTCAGATCCCAAGTACAAGAAGGATGACTTGGTATGGGGATTAACTGGGTGGGAGGAGTACACCATCATCCGTACTACAAACTCACTGTTCAAAATTCAAGACACAGATGTGCCACTTTCCTACTATACAGGACTTCTTGGTAAGTCAAACATATAAGGTTTTTTTTATTTAACTATCTTGGAAAGCCAATCACCAACATATTTTAACATATTATTGTAACAATGAATTTTCACGTCATAATATGATCAGCTTAAGCTTTTGAAGCTATGATGCCATAATGATTTAAGTTTGGTTGGCGGACCTGTTATCATGTATTCTTCATTATTATTGCATCATGATTATCTTATCCTCCTTATAGAACAACATAGAAAAAAGCAAAAAGAACTTGGAATAATTCTTCAGTTACTGATGTGAGAAATTTATTTGTATGCATGGCTCTTTTTGATGTTTCCTTTGTTGTTGCTTTAATGGGCATCATCTTGCTTGATAGGTATGACTGGCTTGACTGCTTACGTTGGTTTCTTTGAGGTTTGCTCTCCCAAAAAGGGAGAAACAGTGTTCATTTCTGCTGCTTCCGGGGCTGTAGGTCAGCTTGTCGGCCAATTTGCGAAATTAACAGGGTGCTATGTTGTTGGAAGTGCAGGAAGCAAAGACAAGGTCAGGCTTATGATTTCACATCAGCTCCAGAAAAAATATTAGAAGTGACACTTAATTTAAGAATCCTACTAACCTAATAAATTATTTTTGGGACTGAAGTTACTAGACTTACGTCTTGACAGCTTGTATTCTTTTTCTACTAGTCCAAAATGGTTGGATGGCAAACCATCTTTTCTTGGTCAGTAATGATATTATAGCATTACTTACAAAAAAAGTTAGTCTCGGTAAACAATATTCACTTGCTGAATGGATCAATGCGAGCATCAGATTACTGTTTATTTAGGTTTTAATATTCTGATGTTCTCGGGTTTGAAATTCAATATTCATCAGACATAGTAGGTAGGCTATCCTGTTGGAGCAGGCTCCTGAATTAACCTCTCGTTTTGTTGAAGGTTGATCTTTTGAAGAACAAATTTGGCTTCGACGACGCATTCAATTACAAAGAAGAAGAAGACTTGAATGCTGCTTTGAAAAAGTGAGTTTTTAAACTTCTCTGATGTGAACGGATCTTGCCATGATGGCATGATCCGAGACAAAATGAACTTTAGTTTTGTATTTGTTTTCTAAATTCATCTCCATTCTCTATGTGAGAGCTTCTCCTCCGTAAATATAGGAAGTGGGATCTTTTTTAGAAATCTTGCATGACCCATGATTCAATATACAATCGCAGAGGGAAGGGGTGACTGGCAGGGGAATACTCCCCCATCCTCCTCGACTTTTCAGTGGACTTGCATGATTGTTATGAGCTATGCACGATGATTTTAACCCCTATTTTGCAAGCAACTTAAAAGTTTTTCTTCTTTCTCTTGGCATCGTGCCTGATTCCAATCTTGTTTAATTAGGTATTTTCCTGAAGGCATAGATATATACTTCGAAAATGTAGGAGGGAAGATGCTCGATGCAGTATTACTCAACATGAGAGCCCATGGTCGCATAGGCGTATGTGGGATGATCTCACAATACAATCTCGAGAAGCCTGAACCTGTTTATAATTTGATGAATTTGATAGGAAAACAAATCTGTATGCAAGGATTTACCGTTTTCAATTACTACCACCTATACCCGAAATTTTTTGATTTGGCTCTGCACTATATAAAGGAAGGAAAGATCACTTATGTGGAAGACGTAGCCGAAGGGCTTGAAAGTGCTCCAGGGGCTCTAGTTGGACTCTTCTCAGGTCGTAATATTGGGAAGCAGCTTGTTGCCGTATCCCATGAGTAGCCCCGTGGCGTGCAAGTGTGTGTATGGGCTTGTGTTTGCTTCTGTTTCGTATTTGGATCTTTCAGGTTTAACAAATAAATCCGATCGACTTTTAAGTTTGGGTTTTTTTTATGCGTACATCAACCAAGCCAAAAGTTCATGACGAGAATTGATGGAAGCTAAACTGAGGTGAAAAAGAGTGGGGAAAGAGGAATTAATATATGAAATTTGGAAACAAATGACTAGTAAATGGAAAGACTTTTATAAGACGTGTACCTTTCTTACACAATTCAAAATTTTGTTTCGAGAACACCTTTATTTTGTCACATAAAGACATGCTCCAAGTTAAAGATAAACACGTTTTCAGCCAAAAAAGTGAAACAAAACTCTCAGATAATTCTCTTTCCTAAATCCTTCTCTTTGGCCTGGCAGTTTTGTATCCACCTTTAGTAGGCTTCCCCCAGGGTGAAACTGACACACGACCATGGCTCCCGCTACTCTTGCTCCTTCCTTCACCACCACCATGAGGATGGTCAACAGGGTTCATGGCTACACCTCTCACCACGGGCCTCCGCCCCAACCATCTACTTTGACCGGCCTTTCGCAGTTTTTTTGATCCATGCCCAGGATTTGACACCATCCCTATAGTCGCCCGACATCTTGTGTCTATCTGTTTTGTGGCTCCAGACGGCAATTTTATTTCACAGTACCTAAGATCAATCAAAAGGTTCACAAATGAACTATTGTTATTTATTCAAAATATATTTCCGTTCAGATATAAATACTTTACCTTGTAGACCTGTTGGGGACAGTTAGTATCTTGGCAGACGTTCCAGCAGCACGGACAAGCTTCCCTCCTTGGCCAGGTCGCATCTCAATGTTGTGGATCTGGGTCCCAATCCGCATCATCGACAAAGGCATACAACTCCCAATTTGGGAACTGATGTCCATTGTGAACATCTGGTTCATCATTGATGGCATCTTCCAGGATGGGGCTGTCTCAGGTTCCTTTGTTTGATTAACCCCTGCAAATGACAACATCACCATATGTAAGATTCATGTCCTTTAATTTCAGATGCAGTGTTAAGGGATCAAGCACCTAATGCCAACGGTTTTAATGACCTCCTCTCACAAAAGGAAATAGAGGTCTGTCTGTACCTTATAAATATAAAGTGCCTAAGGTCAAGGCCTTTCACGATCCCTCTCACGAAACGGAAAAAAAGATCCGTACATTATGAATGGTTTCAATCACTGAAATGGAGGAGCTAAGTGCAAGATAAGCTAATCCTGTCGAATTGATTGAATTGAATTTGAATTTGAATTTTTATGAAATTAAATTAAACCTAGCTCAAACTGCGTCTTCTTCAACGTAATAATTACTTCAGAAATCAACAAAATCTATCCCCATGCAATTCCATCACTAAATATGTATTTATTTTATCTTCACAATTAACTGAACCTTGTTTTACAAAAACAAAAAAGTAACAAAGAAGAAGTTTCCAATTTGAATTACATTGACCTGTGGTCCTATTAACTGAACTACACTCCAGCCTCGTGTATGCCTAGTATACTTTCCAATACACCCGGAAATAAAACAAAATATGAAATTAGAAGGTTTCAGGCTAAAGAAGCCTTCAGTTTATCAATCCCTTTATAATGAAAAGCCAGAAGCACGAAATAATACACATATTTTGGCATGAACAATCAAACAAAAAACTAAAACCTGCGTGCCTTTATCTAATGATGATTCCACAAAGAGATATGCTTCTCAGAAGTTTCCGACGGTTACAGTATGAGTTAAGTTTTTTTCTACACTGAGTTAAAGTATTGCATTATATTGAAGTACCCTAGAATCAAAGGGCTTCAGTTCCGTCATTTGAGTTCATCCCAGAATTTACCTCAAATTAGTCGTCACATTGAAACACAGGCAAAATGTTTCCACACCCCAAAAAAATTTGAAACTCTGGCAAATCTTCCACAAAAATGAAAAAGAAAAAAAGAATTAGCTCATGTAAGAAGCTAAAACAGAAGTCTCGTAAAATCAATCAAATATCCAATCTATATGTATCCGTAGTTTCCGAAGATGTTGCATCTAACATTCAAAACAGTACAGAAAAATTAAGGCTCACCGGAAGAAAGAGATCGGGATAAAGGCTGGAGACGTGAGCGGAGAAGAATCAAAGAAGCTACACGATTTCTGAAGAGAGCCATCGCTGAGGTTTATGCAAACTTTGGTACCGAGCCTTGGAATTAGTTATTCTAATATTACCTCTAATTGAATAACCAATTTTTTTTATTTTAATTTGAATCATTTAAGATCGGTATATTTATTATACAGATTTTTCATTTATAGTCAAATGTGATATTGGGAAAAAATACCAGTAACCAATAACATAATATGACGCAAAAAATTCTAAGACCAATTCTCAGCATGTTTCTTCAATTTCCTCAGAATTTAATAGAAATTATATATTACAGGGTCGCTTGATGGGATTCAAATATGTTTTTTTTGGTTGGTCGATATGGTTTTGGACATTATGATTTGTCAACAATATCATAAATTTAGAGAAAAATTCGATCGCAGCTAATTCATTGGTCACACGGGATGATCAATGTTGTTGGGACGTGAAATCCACCGGGTGCTAGTAATAGGATCAAATCTACCACATTCAAGATTTCACCCAATTCATTGGTCACATGGGATGATCAATGTTGGGACGTGACATCCACCGGGTGCCAGTAATAGGGTCAAATCTACCACATTCAAGATTTCACCTTCACCTAAAACATAAAAATGGGTGTTTCAGGGAGTAAATAACTTGGATCACATACACGATTAAGAAAGTCGTCAATCAAACAGCGTACCCATGATCTGAGCAGCAGAATTTTCAGGACAGATGTATGAGTTTCGATCATGTTGTTTACATGATATTGAATTTTAGCAAAACGGATTGAAAAATAATTTAGATTCAAATCACGACGAATACATAAATAGTTTCCGGGACAAAGATGTGGAGGTCGAGTTATACTCCGGTGTGCAAGCGCACAAAACGAAAATGCAAATGGTTGATTTTAGAAAGCCCTCTCTTTAGAATCGACTCACGTTCCGGCAGTTTTATTTGTTCCATGTATGTACAAATGCACCAAGCCTTCATCCAGCAATTCTGCATCCCAAGACACTGTTTAACTTCACGAACTCTGCGATTAAACTGGATAAGAGTATCCTCGGAGATACTTTGAATCGACCCCGGACTCTCGTATCAGTGCCACTCGACCAGTTCGAGCCACCTGCAAAGTTGGTAGAAGATTTAGTTTGGTTAGTAGAATTTGGGTAAGATATTTCTCTCTAAAACTTACGTGGAGGAAATTAAATCAGGCCATACTATATCAAGCAAAATAGTTCATTATGATACTACACGAGAACTTTAATTTAGTAAAAACATCAACTTCATTGGCATCCAACACACAAATCAATCTTTGACCGTTCACATGGGTTGTAATATTGGTCATATATCATTATGCAGTTCGACTAAAAAAACACAGAAAAGTTGCATGAATTCAAGTCTACAAAACGGGCTTTGATGGAATTAAAAAATGCACCTCGCAAATTCCATATGGTTCCAACAATCTTTGCAAGGCAACCATCTTATCAAGATCTCCAGTGAGCTGAAACAAAGAACAAGAAGAAACGCCGACAACATAAGTAAAATTAAGCTGAAAAGAATGAGAAATTTCGAACATAATGCATAAGAGGATTACACTTCCATGTTGTTCACAAACTTCACGGATAAGTATGGGCTCTCAGCTATATGAGTTAGGATAAGATTTGACTAGGCTAGGTTTTGTAAAATGAGTGCTCCCCATTTATTGCCCAAGGTAGTTAATACTCGCTCCAGCAGGCTCTGGAAATTACACCTCTTTGTACTCAATTTATGGTCAGAAGTAAGAACTTGACAGGGAGAAGTCTCCGATAAGCGCCCAACAGGCAACAGCATCCCAAATTTTTTACTGCGGTTTGATTTATCATTACTCCATTGGTGATATTTTATCCCTTGTCACTAACTTTAAGTTATGGTAGACGGAGATGGCAAGGGAACAAAATCTTTTACCTCAAGGGTTATAGTGTGATCAGAGACATCAACAGCTTTGGCTCTAAATATACTAGCAATGTCAAGAACATTACGCCGAGCAGTAGCATTCACCGCAATCTTTATCAACATTAATTCTCGTTCAGCAAAAGGCAAATGTGTGATATCTCGTACCTGAAATTATAGTTCTTTCAATCAAGTCATTGTTTGGAAGCAAGCTAGATTAAGGAAAAGAGTAGAAACAGGACAGTCTTCAGCTTTGTCAACAGGCAACCATCACGTTGCTAGGCCAGAAGGTCCAAGGGAAATTTTATGGAAGAGTGCAACGAGTTCTCATAGGACAGACAAAAAGGCAGCATGCATGTTAAAGGCAACGAGCTAAAAGACTAAACAAGTGACCAGTTACGAAGTTGTGTTTCTAGACACGAAACTAATTTCTCGCACAAGAAGAGCAGGCAAGCGATCCTTTTAGATTTTAGAAGAGATATCATGACATCATCCATGTACCACTACACTGACAGCAGGATTCAAACCATTGCAGCAATCAGAAGAACTAAAAACAAATTTCATTTCTGCTTGCAAGATTCACCAGCTATGCATCGCTCTCACCTTGTGAACATCTACCAACTTATAAAGTTGTTGTACCAACTTGCAAATTGAATCGTCTGTACCAGGGACAACAGTGGTAATGCGAGATATCCCCTCAGCTTCAGCAGGACCAACAGCTAAACTCTAGAAATAAGAAACCAAGAAAAACTTAGACAGAAATAACCATCAATAAGACAACTCTAAAAGAACAAAAAATCTAAATGAACTCTGAAGAAGATTTTAAATTACTTAGTACCTGAATATTATATCCTCTTCGGGAAAAAACCCCTGTAACAAGGTTAAGGACTCCAGGAACATCATTAACAAGCATTGAGAGAGTGTGTGAGCGAAGCCCACTAGTCTGCAAGCTTCAGGTAAAAATGTTAAGCATCTGCAGGAACCACAGAAAATTTAAGATCACTTCTACCTCAACTCACTCATGTTACTGAAGATTTCTACTGTTCATATCCATGTTTGTTAAGGTGTTTTTATGTTTCACGGGGAAAGATTATAATAGTATCTTACATCTTCATCATTCAGTACTCCCCAATGAGCATCAAGTACTTGATTGACGAAAAAGTCATAAGATCCATCGACAGGGTAAACATCTCCCTTCACAAACATAGACAAAGAAAGTAGACCTTTAGCTCAAGCACAGCAAAACTGTGGAATCAAACTCTTTAGTATAAAAATGGTTGAACACAACTGAGTCACCACTGTATCGAGGGTCTGGATTCAAAATCATAGACATAGTAACACCACAATATAAACAAATGAATTTAGCCAGATATTCCAAGCATTTCAAGTTAGGTCAGTTCTTTCCCAGATATTCCAAGCATTTCAAGTTAGTAAGTTCTTTCCCAGATATTCCAAGCATTTCAAGTTAGTAAGTTCTTTCCCACAGTTTTTATGGAAAGAATGAGATGGTTCCTTCAAGGTTCCTTCTTAGGTTTTCCAAAATATATCTACTGAAAAGACAATTGCCGTAAGAGTTGGAAAGACCACAAAGCCTAAAAATTAGCCAGCAAGTTTAGTGGTCTTTCCACACAAATTTCTAAGGATTTGTGATCCTGAGAAGGAGCTTGTAAAGCCAGTTTGTGATAATTGAACACTGAAAGGTTCTTTCAGATTTTAAATGCAACTTGTTTGTACATATTACTATCCTGGCCACAACTCAAAATAAATTTTTTATTTTAAGACTGCAAGCTTTCTCAGATTTTAAATGCAACTGTGTTTGAACATATTACTATACAGGCCACAACTTAAAATAAATTTTAATATATCAGGCATAACTTCAATTGAAACTCCTTTCCATCCAACTTCATCTTATAATCAAAATCCATGAAATTCAATTGAATACTCTGGTTTAAGAGTCCATAGTAGGAGACGAGCAAAAATTAAAACAAAAATAAAGTGGACAGAATGGACACATCTTATTCATAACTAAATGAAAAGGACATGTAAACTAGCATACCTTTGCAGATGTATCAGATTCTCTGATTGGAGTTTTCTCTGCAGTCTGCAGAACAGTATCAACTGTATCAACTGGCCTTGCACCTTCAAGATCTGGATACGAAGCGGCGGAGAACCTCCAAAAAGGAGCAGATTCCCCCATATTTTCTCTTCTCAAGGCAATCTAAGTTCGAAACCACAGACATCATCACGTAGAGCAGAAAAGAAACATATTCTCTCTGTTATTCATTTTGTTCACCTTTCCTGTCCTGGCAATCTCTCTTATTCCAAAGTTTTTCAGGTTTCTTTGGACAGCAACCATCTTCCCAGGATCTCCAGTTACCTATGTAGAGAATTTGACAACTAACAACAAGAATAATAGCAACTTCTACCAAGAGCATTCGTTTAATGGAAGACAATAATTAAAATCTAGCACAAAAAATAACAGGAAACAAATTAGCCTGAGCCCTGATCTAACAATTTAGCAATGTCAGATATAATATAAAGCAAAGGAAGACACTTTTTAACACCACCACCTAATTGGTCAGTTCGCTCTGCTACATGATAATTGTGTGATAGATATACTTCTCCGAAAGAGCAATCACCTCGATTGTTAGTGCATGATCAGAGATGTCCACAATTTTTGCCCTAAAAATGTCCACCAACCACATGATCTGGGACAAATAGTAAAGAAATACATGATATTTGTTAATCACACACAAAAATGAAATGGCAGTGAGATTACTCACTTCTCAAACAAGAATTGAAGTAGTACAAAAACACCTGGTATGAACTACCTCTGCTCGATATTTTGGATCCGAGTTGATTTTAATAAGCATCAATTCCCTTTCCACTTGGGGTGCCTTTGAGATATCTTCAACCTGTTGTCAAGTTTTAACAAGAATTAGAAATCAAGTGGAAGAAGCATTTCTAATAATTGATAAATCTTAAAAACGTATTTATGATAAACCAACAGCAAAATGAATATACGTGACATAAAAAGATCAAGAATTCACTTAACAGAAGCCCACAGTAATCAATAAGATGTTTGTATTTCTATGTGAATCAGGAAAAAGAGAGTTACACCAGTGCCACCTGAACATCCGGTCAAAATTGATTTGTGTAGTAGTATGAAGCGAATAACAAATGATAACTGTCCCAGAAGATCAAGGATAGGATCATGACCTTCAATACATTCACGAGCTTTTGAAGTTGTTCCATAACTTGTTGTAGAACCCTTTCAGTCCCAGATACAACTACTGTGAAGAGAGCCTTGTCCTTGTTTAGCCCGACAGCAAGGGATTCGATATTGTATCCTCTCCTAGCAAAAACTCCAGCTATTCGATTGATCATTCCGCTTTCATCACCAACAAACAGTGAAATCGTGTGACGTTTTACCCTGAATACACGTTTCTGATTGTAAGTTTACAGGTTCGTTATATCGGAAAAGGGCATCTCAAACAACATGATTGATTCAAGCTAAAGACTTGATGAATGGTGACCTCAAACAAATAAAACCAAGTACATAAAACTCCACCTCTTCCAGTTCCAGACGAAAATGATCACATCAATGTTTCATTTAACACAACAATATTCTAAGAATCATAAAGAACAAGGGAGAGACATTTAATATGAAAAGATAGAAATGCTACGACGAGTCAACTTCCTCCTCTACCAGCAAGGATCAACTTCCTTCAAGCCAACGTTAATCTACTCTTCTCAAAAGAAAAAAATTATTGTTCTCCTTCCAGGAAAAACACATTTTAACTTCGTAGAATGACACAATCACAGCTTGGTATTGCAAGCACATCTTCAAATGGTGTGGTTCGAATTCGATGCTACCACGTGGTCTTGTTAATCTAAGGGCCACAAGGGTAGAATAGGCAACACTGGATGCAACAGATACCAATTCGTTCCTATATCTAAAAAATCTAACAGACAAACGTCGAGTAACCGTTTATTTGAAGTAACATACTTTGGTCTGGAGGTGGGATTGGTGGCAGTAGGAGTATCCGAAACGGAGAGAACTGCATCATTATGCTGCTTATAATCTTCATTTGCACTCAGAGCACGCATTGCCAGTCTTCTTTGGCGAATTGAGGGTTTTGCATAGCTTACATTGATGCTCTTGCTTTTGTAACTGAGGTCATTAGGCACAGTGGATGAACGGAATTGGGTCGAGTGTGCGGACACGGCCGCCATGGAAGTGTTTGCTGAAGGAGATGAAGCTTGTAGGTCTACTGTGTACTTCGCAAACAGACACAGAAGCATAAACCGATAATGTCAAATTAAGGTGTTTATTTGGATACTTAAATATCATTTATGTGTTATTGAATTCAGATTAAAATAATTAAATCCAACATACAAGAATAAAAATTTTATTGGTAATTTGTCCTCGTATAGTTGTAAAAACATCGAACACCGAACCGGGTTTTATCCTGGGATGTGGCAACCCCACACTCGTCCACGTAAATCGACCGATAAAACCTCTCTTGTACCCTTCCCCAAGTCTTCTTCGGACGATACTTCCGCTTATATACACGTATACGTATATCCGAAGCACGGACCTCCTCCGTTTCACCGATCAATTACTGCTGTCTCATTTGCATCTGTAAGTAATCTCGATGTTTCCCCGTGCTGAAATCTCTCAAACGCGACAAGCGCGCCGTTTTTTCAGCTGATTATTGTCACATTTTCTGGAAATTTTTTTCCAGCTTTCTCTTGTAAGAGCAGCCCAGAATGTCTCGATAGTGATTTTTATTCCCCGAAAGAGCTTGTTTGTCGGCGGTTGAACTTTATTTATTTTCGTTTTTCTGCGCGACAAGTTCCTTTTTTAATGCTTGTTTTCCTGCCTTCTCAGTGTGAGATGAATGGATGGGGATTTGTTTGATAAATCAGTGAATCGTTCGAGGCTTGTTTTTGTATTTCTCTTTAGAAAATGATTGGGAAATTTATGTGAATAAAATATTCGTTTTATGTTGTTTTGAAATTGGAATTGTTTTAATCAAGTTTTGGTCGAATTGTGCAAAACGTTGATGATATTTTGATCTATATGCTTACATAACATTTGAGCATACTTGGAGGAGATTTAGAATTTATAATTATATTTTGGAGCTGTAAAATGTTTTTTCTTTAGGAGAATGAAAATAATATGTTAATGTTTGGTGTAGTTTTGGAGGAACTAGATGATATAAGTAATTCTTGAAGGAGGGTGTGTTGTGGGACCTAGCGTCACTTTCTACTGAGGCTTGTTACCATCTTCAAGAATTGTGGCATATCCTGACGCGATACTAAAATTATTATATATGATTATGACCTTTACATCGAATATGCATCCTTCAATTTTTTACCACTTAATGAAAGATATAAGATTGTGCATGATCAAATACTTTCCAATATATTTTTGTGCCTACTAATGTGATAATCGATATCTTAATAAAATATTTCTAACAAAGAAACAATTAGGAAGGGTAAGGAAACCAAACTTAGCATTGATATTTTCGTTTCTGTCCAACAATTGCATGCGGATGCTTAGGTTCGAACAATTGGTTAGTAATACGAAATGAAAAATGACCCATCATTCTTTATCCCGAATATAAATTGTTCTATGAATAACTTCTCAGAACTTTAGCTGCAATTTTGTAGAGACCATTTTTCATAGACAGAGAGTCTCCGCTGCAATGCTAATGAAGCCCCCCTTGTTAAACTCCATATTCTCTTTAAGGCACTATTCTTTATCCTCAGCAAATGTGCTGAAAACTGGGGGCATTATGAAGCATGCCAGAACTTTTTCAGATTCTGATATTGCTGAGTACTCAAAACTCACCTATGACACCAACCCATTACACTTTGATTTAAAATGTGCCAAACAAGCTGGCTTTACGGAGATCCCTGTCCCTGGAATGCTCGTGGCTTCTCTGTTTCCTAGAATCATTGCTCGCCACTTCGTAAGCATCATTGTTTTGTTTTTCTTTTTTGTAAATGTTTTCTTTTCATGGCATAGAATTATTGAGGGAGCATTTTTAATGATGGATTGAGTAAAATGTGTAGCCAGGGGCTGTATATGTGAAGCAAGAACTGGACTTCAGGTCACCAGTTTTCGTTGGAGATAAGGTTATTGGAGAAGTACAGGCAAAAAACATTAGACAGATTAAAGAAAAATTCTTGTAAGGTTTTCTTACCATGTCAAGCTAATATTGTTTTCTACATATTCAAAGTTTGCTCCACATTTTGGTGACATGGAATGATGTGTAATAATATTTTGTAGGGTGAAGTTTGTGACCAAATGCGTCAAAGATGGTGAAATAGTTGTGATTGACGGTGAGGCTATGGCTTTGTTACCGACGTTATCTATAGAAGAACCATGATTTACGAAACATAAGGCGGTTTTGGGTACTCATCAGGAAAGCAGCAGAATGCCACATCCAGTGCTTTTTTTTTTTTCCTCATTTTCAGGACCAGTAGAAAAGTGATTGACCTAGAAAAAGAATTTTATTGTACTTTGCTTTTTTACGAGCTTTTTTTTTCAAATAATAAAATTAAAACTAAAAGTAAGTGCCTTAAGAGAACATGGATCTTTACAAGGGTCGCGTCATCAGGTTTGTTGCTGTTACTCTCTTTTATGAAAACGTGATGTTTTACAGAAGTTTGCTAAAATTAGTTGAAGCAATACGTTGAACACTTTGTACATTGAACAGAAAAAAAATGAATCTCTGTGTTTTGTGCCGCTTGTGGAAGTGTCGAATGATGTTGCAGTATTCAATAATATATAGGTTTCATCATGTCGTATTGAGCTCCAAAAGATCAAAATCTTAAAGAAACCCAGGTATGAGGTTTGATTTAACAATCGCCCGGCTTGAAGTTGTACGTCATAGCCAATACACATAGGATCTAACAAAGGTTGAAATAAACTCTGGAGTCTCAATGGACCTTTCTCGAGTTTGGAATACTGAATTGGTTCTATATGGGCAAAGTTTTGGATGATGTGTTTTGCTTTCCAACTCTTAACTTTTTTTTGTTGATTTGATTGTATTATTCGAATTAAATGCAGGGAAAATAGTCATGCTCAAGACTTATGGTCTGTTCTATACTTATGTATGTATCCATCAAGCATCACAGCCCTATTATGTACCTTCTTGAAATGAGGAATTTTGAAAAAATCTTCAAATATAGAATTTAAGCGACAAAGCACATAGAGATAGTTTAAGTGTGCACATTATGCTTGCAGAAGCTGCTTTTTTCATTTTGAATTTCAATTAAAAATAATTGAGTATATATATAATATGCTTTTAAAAAATTGCAATTTTGTTATTTGTAAATGTCATCCAGTCTACAGAATCTTTCTCATCTTTAGATTCTTTAAAAAATATAATCCACTTTGGACATTTGCAAATACATTGATCAATATTTCTTTTAGCGTTTTAGTGTTTCAGTAGTGGAGATGAATGTCAAGATTACGAATAGTTATTTCTTACAGTATTTATTACCTGTCTTATTGACAGCTACTATCTCGGAGTGATATGAATGTGAATAATTCGATTTTTACTCTTCACGAAAAGTTATGCTCCTAATTGCGCAATGCAGCGAATTTTGGAGTATCTGTCTTTGCTAAAAACCTTTGGATATGAAGTTTGAGTTTAACTTTCTACATGAACAGAGGCATCCCTTGTGATTGCTAGAAATTAGAATTTGAAATATTCCTACTCTTCTTAACTTGTATTAAGTTTACGAAGTTTGACTCGAGTTTTCTGCATGAAAAGAGGAACTCTTGATGATGGCAACTCTGGCAATTTTGAGGAGAAGGAAGGTGCTTTCAGATGGCTTTGTCGTTCCTGTTCGTTCTATTCAAAGTACCTTGAGTCAGGGGCAATCCTGCCAGCACTTGGACTCCTGCAGTTTTAGCTCTGTCACAGAAAACATCTCCAAGACTTCAGATCATGGGAGGGATGATGATCGAAGTTTAATTTTGAACAGGGAACTGTCGAATTTCTCCTTATTTGGTATAATCAGGCATACAGCTAACGGGAGTTCAACGTTTCGATATGGTACTGGAAGGTTGGATTTCAATTCTCTGGTGGGTGCCAAGTTTATGTCTCAATCTACTCGATATGCTTCCACAGCGACTGCAAATAAACCTGATATGGGAAGTGATAATGAAGATAATGAGGAAATGTCTGATGAAAAGAGAAAGGAAGCATCTCCTGAAGAATGTGATCAAGCTGTTGTAGGTCTAAGCACCACCAAGGCCAAGGCAAAAGCTAAAAAACTGCCAGAATCTCATAATATTGTCAAGTCTGTTTTAGGAAAACTTTGGGCCAAATTTTTAGGAATTGGTCCAGCTATCGGAGCTGTGGCTTCCATGAGCAGGTAGAATATCTTTATATTTGAATAACTTTCCAACTTCCTCATTGACCCTTCTCTAATGGTTTATTCTTCGAACTTTCAGGGAAGACTGGGCCAAGAAACTTGTTCACTGGAAAAATGAGTTTGTATCAACACTGCAGCATTACTGGTTAGGTTTTAAGCTTCTGTGGGCTGATGTGAGGATTAGTTCGAGATTATTGCTGAAACTTGCTGGAGGAAAAAGTCTTTCCAGAAGGGAGAGGCAACAGCTTACAAGAACTACTGCTGATGTATTTAGGCTTGTTCCATTTGCCGTTTTTATCATTGTTCCATTCATGGAATTTTTGTTGCCTGTGTTCCTGAAGCTGTTTCCAAACATGCTACCGTCAACATTCCAGGACAAGATGAAAGAAGAGGTAGTCACCATACTCCTTGTAGTAAAAAAGTTAGAAGGAAAAACACATTATTATCAATGTAGTTAATAATTAAGGTATGAAGATGATATCATCGTTAGATTAGCATTTCATATTAATCTGTATTAATGAGGCTTCGACTGATTCCTCCTTGAAATGACATGGACATTAAGCATTTTCTGTCATCTTTGCATACAAGTTATGCGATTCCACTTTTTGATAGCCTAAAGTGAGTTAACAAAATTGTGGCAGCGATGTTAGCATGCCATAAGCAGTGACAGCTTTTCCTTGTGACACATGTTTGTCAGCATAGATATCTATCATCTTGGAGTCTCGAGTATCCATTTGCTAATCAATGAATTCACTGAAACTTCCTGTTTCGGCTTCTTAATAGCATTATAAGTTTTTCGTAGTCGTTTGATGCTTATGTTTGTAGAAGTTGTGTATGATTCTGAGTTCTGGCTTAGAAACATATCTTTTTCTAAACTTTTTTGTGAAAAAGTTGTCGCTCACATTATTTCCTATTTAAAGTGATATAATGACTAAGCACATTGTCAAGCCATTCTTAAAAAGGGTAGTGGACTACTTCATAACTTCAGTTGCAAGTCTCATTCGTGCGTACTTGAAAGTTTGATGTTGTAATTGCTGCATTCTGTGTGCATCATTTGGATGCCTTTGCCAAGGTCATTATAATTCTTTTTCTCTCTGTTTTAGCATTTTACTGCTGGGTTATTAGTTTCTGTGTCTAAACATAATAAATTATGACCTTCTTTTTCGGAAATTTACTCCCTTGCAATATGTTCTCTAGCTTGTACGTTGTGTTAAACCAGCCTACGTACTATGCTGAAGCACAAAACGAGTTGCACATAAACATGTGTACTCCATTTGGGTTTTTTCTTGATCTTCTTAATCTTGCTTGAGCCTTCTTTGATAGGATGCTAAATTTACTGGACATGAACATATGTAGGAAGCACTCAAAAGAAGGTTAATGGCCAAAATAGAATATGCGAAGTTTCTTCAGGACACAGTCAAAGAAATGGCGAAAGAAATCCAAAACTCACGGAGTGGTGAGATCAAGAAAACAGCAGAGGACCTTGATGAATTTCTGAATCGGGTTGGTGCAAAACTCAATTTTGCAATTCAAGTGCACTCCTCCATAAATTTATTATATTCGCTTTACTGCAGACTAGAACCGGTGCTCTTGTCTCAAATGAGGAAATTTTAGGATTTGCTAAGTTGTTCAATGATGAACTCACATTAGATAATATCAGCAGGTTGGTTTGACTTGTTATATGCTTAGTCACTTTCATTGATTGAATATTAAAAACAATGAGATCATTATTCTTAGCTATTGTAATTGTGGTTAAAGTTTATTTTGTTTGACAGGCCTCGATTAGTGAATATGTGCAAGTACATGGGAATCAGTTCCATTGGAACTGATACTTATTTGCGGTATACGCTGCGAAGCAGATTACAAAGGTGTGAATATCTCACATTCTATCTAAGGAATCATTATTTATAAATTTTGATAGTCTATTGGGGCCTATGCATATGGTAGTTTACTTTTTGATGAATTGATGACTTGGGGTATAAAGCATGCCTACCTATCATACGCTATGTTTGTTTGACAGATTCTGCACAAGAGTATTTAAATTAGAAAAAGAAGGGCCCCTTGATTTCATCACTAATTTTCAATGCTAATTCTATTCAGAATTAAGAATGACGACAAATTGATTCAAGCAGAAGGTGTGGAGTCTCTATCAGAGGCTGAGCTTCGTGACGAATGTAGAGAACGAGGCATGCTTGGAATACTCTCTGTGGAAGAAATGCGCCAACAGGTTTGTTAAATATTTGCTTCGTGATTTGTGCAAATTATTGAGCTTACTGTGTTCGCATTTGCACATATATGATTATTTGAGATCGATGCACTCTTTTCTAAATGTTTCAAAATTGGCTGTTTTAGCAGAATCAGATTATTATTTTATGGGATACGGTCTTGTTAGGAGTATTATAAGAACACCAGATTAAAACTTCAGGTGTGTAATCATGTGCTAAATACAAATGCAATCCAAGTACGTAAACAAATAGGAATTATTTTGTTTCATTGCACTCTCTAGAAAATTAGGGTTTATGGTTTCTATGAATTTATAACTTGTGAAGACTAATCGAGAACCACCGGATAAAACCTGAAGCAACAACTGCTACATGAAATATCATTTACGCCCTGATCGAGCATGAAAGCGTTTATTTTTTGGCACTCTATAAATTTAAGTTTTTGTATTTTTTAACGGAAATTAGAAGTTTATTTCTGAATGTCAATTTAAAATAATCATAAGTTTCTGTTCTCAGCGAAATCATTCTAGGTCATGTTCCAATTTGCCAGTGAAAAAGTTTTCTTGATTTTGCTAGTAAGAACATAAATTGTCTCAGCTAAATTAACTTGTCAACTTGTATTGCAGCTGCATGATTGGCTGGATTTATCTTTGAATCACTCTGTTCCATCTTCGCTTATGATTCTTTCCAGGTTCATCTGAGTGCTTCGTTATTTTTTCAGCCTAATTTTTGTTTTGGTTCTTGTTAGTACTGAACACCATATCATTAGTTCATCTCTTTTGCAGAGCCTTCGCGGTATCTGGAAAATTAAGTCCAGAAGACGCTGTTCGAGCTACATTATCTTCATTGCCAGATGAGGTCGTAGATACCGTGGGCATCACGTCATTACCATCTGAAGATTCTGTTTCAGAAAGGAGGAGGAAGTTGGACTTCCTTGAAATGCAGGAAGAACTTATCAAGGTTTTATAAAATGTTTTTGTTCACAATAAACATGATATATTTTGTCTATTAGAATAAGGAGCTTCTTGATATGTCCATTGGTTTGAGCATGTGTGGTTCACTCTTTTGCTTTTTTAATATCTTACTATAATTATTGTTAGTTATTAATATTTATTGAATTGACTGAAGGAGGAAGAAGCAAGAGTGGAGGAAGAACTGGCCAAGAAGAAAGAATCTGCTGCTGTTGAAGAAGATGTGGCTTTGAAGGAGATGACACTACCAACTGCTAGACTAGCACAAGAACAAGCCAGAGCAAGAGCTGTTGACAATCAAGAAAAGCTTTGTCAGCTTAGCCGTGCATTAGCCGTTCTGGCTTCTGCTTCTGTAATTATTAGTTGTTGGGCTTTTTAGTTGCTTATTACTTTGTACTCTTCAACTACATATTGATTCTTAAAAGTTTTCTTTCTTCCTTTTGATGTCTTATTATGCAGTCGGTAAGCAGGGAGCGGGAAGAGTTCCTCAGGCTAGTCAATAAAGAGGTATGTATTGACTTTTTGGTTTATCTTTAATTGATCGGTCCATGGAGCTATTATCTGATGGGTGTTAAACTGTGTGGTTTTTATACTGTAGACTCTAAGCTCGGAACTCTTAAGAGGTGCTTCGTTGAATCATAGTTTGTTAAAGACAATTATTTTAAACATCGTGAAGAGAACTCAGAATCATGTCAAAGTGAGCTGTTTGATAACTCTTGGAAAAAATGGGAGGATGGTTGGCAACTTATACGTTAGGAAAAAATAAATTCTTATTTCAATAGTTTAAAGTGCAAAATATGCTCATAAATAATAAGATATTCTCAAGGGGGTGTTTCCAAAGACTATGTTTTTGGAGAAGTGATTAAATTTATAAATTATGCACAAGTAGGAAAAGTTATAAGTGGGTAGCAGTTGTAAATGGTAGTATTTGTTAAATAAGTGACTATAACAATCACTTTAATCATAGCCACGTTTGTAGAAGCAGAATTAGTATCACATCAGCTTTTGGATATAACAATATCTTTTAACTATATTAACTTTTGTAGAAGCAGAATTAACATCACTTGAGCTTTCGGATTTCAGTTAAATTAACCAGAAGCTACCTAGAATCTGGACTAGTTTTTATGCCAAAATAAAATATATTTTTTTTGTGATTGCCAACACTCTCTAAATATGTCTTGAAATATTATTTGCATTATTTTCCATAGTATGATGTTCCTTGGTAAAGGTTATTATAACGAAAAGATCTTATGATACAAAAATATAAACATCTTCAAGCTCTATTTTTTATTTTATCTACACAACGTAATCTATTAAAAAGCCTATAAGCTGTTAAAACAATCTAGAAATTAGAAACACTTATAAGCTATTCAAAACTATTTTAGCCAAATTTTCTCTAAATCATCATCTTCTTCATATATGCCTAGGAGAATGTTTGACTAAGCTACAAGCCGTTTTGAAACATGTTATACGTTGTTTTAGAACTTATAAACTCTGAAAAGGTGTTTAATAAAAAATATGTTTAAAGAGCTTATGTCAAAAATAAGTTTTCTAGAGCTTATGACCCGCTATAAAAAATGCTGGTCGCGTGATTGTATTTTCTTATTTTAATAGTTTTAATGATCAAAACATGCCCAAGTTTTCTTGTACTCCAGGTACATGACACAGGTTCCAAATATGTGGAAAATTTATTTACATTATTTTTATAGTGATATGATCTTTTTCTATAATTAAAAGTTATGTTAAAATAAATTTGGCCACACAGTCTCTTAGCTCCAAATTATCTGAAACACAATATAATTTCTCGAAATTTAACCTTGATCTTGGAGTTTGCTTTATCTTTGAAAAAATATTAGAATTCTGAAAATCACTGCCAAAGTTTTGAACATTTTACCGTAATGTTTGTGAATGCACTTGTATATATTTGAAAATAGTGGTGTGTATAGCTGAGAATGATTGTTAAAAACATCTCTAGATTGAGCTGTACAATAGCATAGTGGATAAAGATGTTACAGATGGTGAGATAGAGACAATGAAGGCATACAAAGCTGCTAGTGATGAAAGTGAGGATGCTAAACCTGAGAGTGACAATGTTTCATCTGCACTCTTAAATAAGGTATTTGTTTTCATTGTATGGTTTTTTTTCCTTTTCATGGTCCTAAATAAATAAATTCTCTGCACTGAATTCTTATCTAATACAAAAATGGAGTAGCACATACAAATAAGCTACCCAGGAAAGAATAGATAATGCAAGGTCCGAATGAAAACAAGATTGAACATTTTTTAGAGTTCCCCAATGTAGATGAACTGGATTTATTTACTTATTTGGGACGATTTGATCCAGGTTGGTGCCATGCTTCAAACTCTTGAGAAAGAGATTGATGATGTAGATGCAAAAATTGGTGACCATTGGCGAATACTTGACAGGTAAGGCAGTAATATCCTAATTATTTTGCTTTTTGCCTCTCATAACTGGTTGAATTCTGATCCTACCAGTGACAAGCTTGTAGGGTCCTTACTATTTGAAGTTCAAAGTAATTATGCAAATTCATAAGTTGCCATTCTCCCAATATATCAACCCAATCTGGTAAAGTACGTTAGAGGTTATCAAAAATAAATGGATAGCCAAATTTGTAGTTCAGTTCAGTTGAGGTTATAATCCAAATCTTTCCACGTAACAGAAAATATAACAGAACTTGGATGGAATCCACGTATCCAACTGCAGTACATTCAGCAGCTTTCTAGCTCGTGAAACATTCTTGTTTCGTAGGGTTCATTTTTATATTCACAGACTGAATGGATTACCATGTTCTTTCATAGAGTGGCACAGGCGCAGTTTCTCCGAGTGATTCCTGATTCTTTTTTTTCATCCCAACTTCTTTATTGACAATAAGTCGTAACATAGTATTTGGCTAGTGTTGGCAAGGCCGATCTATGAAGGTATGCTTTTGTATTATCTAGTAAATATTATTGAACATCTATGTGTACAGAGATTATGATGGTAAAGTGACCCCCGAGGAGGTGGCCTCTGCGGCTTTGTACTTGAAAGACACTTTAGACAAAGAGGGAGTGCAAGAACTTGTCAGCAGTCTTGCCAAAGATGCAGGTTAATTATTCTTTGCTCTTCGCTTGCACATAACGGTTAATTAAATTGCATTCTGAGCAATGTTTGGAGCATATATTTAGTTGGAAAATCCCTTTTTGTTGGTTATAAAAGAAAACATGAAGGAAAGATGTCTCAAATAATTCATTGGAATCCCTTTTTGTTTGGTTATAAAAGAAAACATGAAGGAAAGATGTCTCAAATAAGTTGTTTGATCTGTTCTTGTAATTATATCATATTGTCTTTTAACAGTTAGGGAATTAGATTGATCATTTTTTTCGAGAAATAGAAAGGTAATCAAGATTGGCTCCATAGCTTTATCCTACCAAATTCTGAATTCGAACATACATGAGTGATACTCATAAAACTGATCTGGTTGTACCTGAACACCTCAATGGTTAACAAACTTCTGGTGGATTATGTTTTCCGACTGAGATTTATGCAATCAAAATATATTCTAACAACGTGTTTTATTCAGATGGAAAAATACTGGTCGAAGACATCGTTAGATTGGGCAGTCGTTTGGAAGATGGCAGCGCAGCTGACTCCTAGGAAATGTGGATAGTGCTACCTTCGTCTAACTCACACTGTATCTTAGTCAAGTAACAAAATTTCTTGGCAGGCCAATGTTTTTAAGCATTGATCTCAAACTCGAGTAGAATTTTGATGAATAGAGGTGTGAATCCGATCATATCACCACTCAAATTAATGGATGCTAGGCAAGCATGTCTTTTTCAAGCCAAACTTTTTGTCATTACATAGTAATTTTGAGAATATATTTTTGTGATAGCATTGGGGGCAGGATTCTCTATCTAATTACGAACAGCCTTCTTTGCTGGGTTTGAACAAACATCTTATCCCTTGGACCTCATAGTTGTATTCTACTATTTTTCACATGTTTAATTTACACGATATTTTATTCATCATGTGCATATAATTCTTTTATAATTGTTTAAAGTATTTCATGTGGTATTAAAATAATCGCATGTCATTTATGCTTGCATAAACTGAAGTTAACCCAACATCTTCTCAATTGGAATTCAAAAACATGAGAAAACTCCGTTTCAGAACAAAAACAAAAGCACGTATCATCTTTTTTGGAAGTGTTGCCCAATTCATGAGATGAAATGAAAGTAAGGATTAGTCTAATGACAATATATATATTTTTTATTTTTTATGTATTTTGTACATCTCGGGGTTTTAGATAAATTTAATTACTAACAAGTGTTCTAGCAATAAAAATATTCAACAAAAAAGAATCGTCGGTATTTTGTGCTTGGAAGATAAATAAATTGAAATAAACAAAAATATAGCGTGTAAAGAACACACTCCATGTTCTAATCCATTGCTGCAATATACATTGAATTAAACAAAAATTTAGCGTGTAAAGAACACACTCCATGTTCTAATTCATTGCTTCAAAATACCGATCAGATATTCGCTTACATGCCTTTCTGAATATCCGAAACCTATAAGCAATGTTATCAACTAACTTGTAAACAGATCGCAACAGCTGAAGAACCACTGACATCAACTATACAGTGTATGCTTAAAATGTGAAATATTTCAGTTGCACATGTACATCCCCTTGATGTAGCAGGCGATCTCACACCAAAATGCAGCAACCTTCAAAGCAGATGCCGAGACACCGGACATTGTGGCTGAGTTCCTCGATGTACTGCAATATCCCGCAATCCAGAATAATTATTTTCTGACTTATTGACAAGTGAAGATCAAAATACATTTATTCCTTATCAGCAATCACAACAAAGACATCCTTTAGGGACCATTTCCTTTTCTCATTTTTGGCCGAGGGGTTGATCACTGCTTTTTCTGCATTGTATGGACGATAACCAATCACAATCTCTCTCCTTTGACGAGCACGTAAGATTATTTCATAGAAACTCAAATCTTCACCTTCATATAGGTAAAGATCTGCTCCCCTTATGTGTAATTCATTGCCCTGTAAAATATAGAAGCTTCTTAATCAATGAGCCGTCATGCATCTGTATTTTTAAAAAGATGCAGAATTAGACACACATGGATTAGGATCAGACATATAGAAACAACACAGATATGAAGTTTCCGAAGAAGAGTAGTAAATTGTTCAAAAGCTAAAGCCTGAAGCCCAAATCAAGTTCAGATTCCTATATCACCTAAAATTCAGTCCAACTCTTTTACTTCCTTAAACCATAAATTATGGGTGGCATGTCTAGGGCATGACACTGGATATCGGGGAGGGGCTTCACACCTTAAAGCAAGAACGATTGGATAACTAAGATGACAGATATATTAACAGTAAAAATGCCTCATTGCATGCCAATTTCTTATTGCCGCATCACCTGATCATATATAAATGTCTGTTCATAACTTACAAGCATTAAGGAAACTAAACTAATTGTGCGTGGTATAGCAGCCTTTTATGATCATTGACTTAAAGAGGGTCAGCATTCTCTTTCAATTTAGACACATCCTGATAAATAAATAAAGGGATTTGAAGATAAATAAGTTTAGTAAAAGAAACTGAGTGCTTGGGAGAAGAAAAAACCTCTCTGTTGCGTTTGGATAAGGGGATTTAATTTGGTTGGAGTGATTTGATTTGCGGAAAAAAATTTCAAATAATAACCGAAAGGAAGATAATAGTTGATTAGTGCTAAACTTAAAATATACTTCAACAATTAAAATAAATCAAATACCTCGTTTCAAACATATAACCCTAGAAAATATGGGGATACTTTAAAGTTGTGACAGGGCTAGTTTCTTTCAACTGGAATTAAACATTTCAAAATTTCAAACATATAACCCGCGAAAACAAGGGGATACTTTAAAGTTGTGACAAGGGCAAGTTTCTTTGAAGTAAAATTAAACATGACAAAAAAATTCCGGACCAGAAAAATATTCTAGCTATGAAATGAGATCTCCACATTATTTTCATTCCAGAAATTTCAAAATATCACAGAACAAACTTCAGAAGTCAGCTATCATCTGACCATTCAACATATTTATTCCAGAAAATACATGATACATAAAAAAATAGCTTTATTTTGCAAGAAAATGAAGTAACGGAATGGTATGCAAGTTTTATACAGAAGTGTACCTCTTCAGCAAAAAGTTCTTCCAGTACATCATTAATTCGACGATCCTCCGCAACCATGGCCAGAGCCATGCTAACTAGCTCATTTGACAGAACATAATCACTGATTTTCGACATGGACAGTAGATTTTTGGTCCTTGGATCAAGAATTTCACTGATAATAACTGATTTATCTGAAGCTTGTTGCATTTCCCCAATCCATGAGCCTTGCGAGAAGCTACTTCTGTAAGCTTGGGGAACCATGGCTTCTCTGATTGGAAGGCGCTTTGCCTAAAAACCAAAGAAAAATCTTTTCTTGTTGTTAAAAAATCCAAAATCACAGAACCAGCAAATAAACAAATGGCAAATCATGCATGCCTGGTTAAGTTGTCAATTTTGCTCCTTTTTCACCTTTCAACAATTTTGCCATAAAGGACTATCTAGGATTAGCGAGGCCAAGTTTTAAAGTGTTGATATGAGAAAGTTGGAAGCCAGTGCAAAACATATCACAAGTAAAAATATGAATGAACTCTTTGGCTGACAGTCCAAGAATAACATCTTAGTTAATAGAGTATATTAGTTTAGAAGTCTATTCCAGCTGGAATATGGGTAGGAATATGGTCGAGAGTGGATGAAAAAACAAATCTCCTCGTAGTTGACCTAGATCATATAATCACAGGAATAGAAAATATTCGAGGAGCTAGAGCTCTGGCAGCACCTTCGAAGAATGAACCAATATGAATTTCTCAACTGCTGGGGCATTGGAATCTATATTCACTTTTAGCGAATATGGTTGTAATATTATGTTATAGAAGAAAACAATTTTTGTTGTTCAACAATTAATTCCATCAAACTTCTTAGATGGACACAATTGCAAAACTAAAGCAGATATAACTTTTTAATGAATATAGACTTGAGTGAGTTGTTACAAAAGAAAATAAACCCTGTCCACAGGTTCTAGCAATTACATTCTGGCGCTTTTTTTGTCCCAGTTAGGGCACACTCACACTCTAATGCCAGTTTATAGAGTAGTAGCAGACCCCCGAACCTTCTGTGTTTTAAAAAAGAATGTTTTGGAGCAAAACATATTAAGGCCAAATCGTAATAGCTTTTAATAAAAGTCATAAAGAGCTTAATATGATTAACGAATTTTTATTGCTAATAAATTGAAAATAAATATCCAGTAATATACCTGAATGTCACGGATCAGTAATAATGTGGCGAGAGATCTAGAATCAGCTTTAATTGCTGCATCTTCTACAGACTCATCAGCCAAAATTAGTATCTGCGTAACTGAGAATATTATTTGGAAGGGAAACTCGAGAATAAAAAAAAAATTGGGTTGGTTAAAATGATTTAATCATAAGTCTCATCTCTGTATAGAACGAGTCATCAAATATATCAGGTTTTAGAATATCAACAATAAAAACAATAAACCCAGTGACACCTCTAACTACCACTTCTGAATTTCACCACTGTAGAGTCTATCTATTGCATGTTTCCCAAGCAAATGAATAATGCAGCTTACCGAATCAAAAGATTCCAAAGGCAGGCTTTCAAGATTACGACGTATGACCGCATTTCCTTCACGGTGGACAAGTGTTATGTTCACCAGTCGGCTGGTGTCAAGACCACCTTCGGTTAACTTTCTTTCTCTTTCCTTCTCGGGAACTTCATTGAACATCCACAAATCTGATCCATGTGCTAGAATAGCATCCAACACCTAATAATCCAAACAACAAAGTTTATATTGAACAATAACATACCGTACAACAAAATTTGGAAGGAACAGGATATAGTCTAAAACAAATTAAAAAGAACTAAAATTTGAAGAACTTGAAAGAAAATCTGCAGGCATATTATGTCCATTCAATAAGGTGGCGAGATCATCTTTTGGCCAGGTGCATCGCCAAAATATATAAGCTCCATTGACAAAAGACCACTAGCCACCTGTATTTTTGTATTTTGAATTACCCTTATCATATCTTCCATGTCTCTCCGCCAACCGCATAGAAGTATCCGCTCGAAAGGCTTGCGATCAATTTCATCCTGGGGTAGATTTCCTCTCCAAACCTGCAGCATTCAGTTGAAGAAGAGAGAATTAGGGGCTTCAATTAGCTGCCTTACCACAATCATATCATCAATGTCTCGCCTCCATCCACAAAGTAGAATCTTCTGTGGCTCTCTCGTTGGTCTGGCAATATGTATGAATGTTGCATCAGTGACCTGAATAATGAAATTAATTTTGTGTATGTAAGTTTTGCTCATGGTATGCCCCACTCACTTGAATTCCATGGCAGGACCCAAACCAACGCCATTCCTTTCTTGAGTGGCAAGTCCACCATTTGACTTATGATATATGATTCCCCCCCACTAAGTTCATCCTATAGGTTTGAAGAAAAAAAGAACCATCTTTCCCACATTGTACTATGAGATCCCAATCAACTAGAACTCTTAGGAGAACGAGGTTAACTAAGAATAATAGAAGCATAAATTATCGCCTATTTGAGTTCAGTCACATTTTTTGCGAAATATGATTTCAAATATACTCAAACTTGCAAGAAATAGTGTGGGGTAAAACGTGATGATGGATGATGTTATAAGACGATGATTGATGATAAAATAATGTTGACATCCCCTTTAATGGTATTCATATTTTGATGATTAGTAGCATGTAGCACGTACTTTGCACAAAAACCATATTTCATAAGACAATTTAAAAAATTATATATGCTAACAAAAAATTAAAATAAATACAGAATTATGACCTTAAACTTTGTGCCTGATGTATAGTCTTTAACTTTTTTTAACTGGCATTCATGTTCCAACTTTTGAATTGCTTTGAGCTTTATTTGATATCTTTTCAAATATTTCAATTTCGTTTAGAAAAAAAAGTATGTGGTGTCAATGTACAATGCCTAGCTATAGAGTAATTAGGTGGATTTTAAGTCTACATATTGCTTATTTTAGTTTTTCTTTAATTCAAATTTGTAACTTTATCAGATAATATGTATAGGACATAGTAGTTGCTTCTTTACTAAAAATTATAGCCGGTGTAATGGTGTAGCTCAAATCTTTGATATCGTATATCAATCCAAGTGCTGCATGTTGACCACTCTACTAGAAGGGGACAATCACTGCTTCCTAACAGTATAACTTATGAATGAGTTTATTAGAACTCTCTTTATTTTTATAGAGCTTCTTAAACTAACTATTCAAAACCATCTACAAGCTTCGTTTTCGCCTCCATTTAAACCCCAGTTTTATGATACTTGATTGTCCATCCTTCTCATACTATCTGAAGTAAATTTTCCACTTCTTGTAAGATAAAATCATACACCTCGCCTTCCAAATTTTTTTTTGTTATTGAAATTATTTTTTCTCCCATTTTCTCTTGAAAATTTCTATAGACCTGGTCTTACATACTTTTCCTTAAATATATATATTTAGTTAAAAATCATCAATCACGGCGAAAAAATAAGCATTTATCAACCAATTAACGATTTAAAATATATGACTATGGCATTAAATACTGAAACTAACTCTTGGCAACTAAAACTAAATACATAGTATAAGCATGAAAATCCACAAACTAAATCCTAAAATGGAAAACCCAATCAACCAATAAAAGAATTAGAAATTATGAGTACAGGTAATTAATTGATTAATCAAATTCTTCATTCATTTCCCATAATCTCCTTTATATGAACATTAATTTCTCACGAGTATCAGGTTTATATGATGGTAATCATCAATGGTAACTTGCATTTGAAAAAAGCAATTATAAAGATATATAAAATCATTCATTTATAATTCATTTAAATTAGATCATAACTTAAATTCACAAAGTTGGAAGTTACAAATATGGGTAAAATAAACCTAATAAATTGTACAGTTGACTTAAAGTAGAATTCAAGGAAAATTAAAATAGACTCAAGTAACTCATGAGAGTCAAATTAACGGACACGTGTTATCCTACAAATCTTATAACTTCAAAATTTTCAGTAAACACCCTTGTGGTTTCTTTTGGTTTATATAGTTGATAATTAGGGTTCATTTGGTCTTTTATAATTGAAGAATATGGACCTACATGCACACTTTTCCATAGGTGCTACATGAATATCAGGTAAGATAGGGTGATCATTGCAATCTTTGAAGCTAATAGGCACAGATTCAGAAATCATAACTATTAATACATTGTAAAAAGGAAAGGGAAGCACCATTGGCAGAGTTGACGGAGCATAACTATCATCATCCTCAGCGATAACAAGAACCTCATCCCCTTCTTGTAGGACATACGAGTCATCAGGGTTTAGAGTAATTTTTCCACCACTTGATGCTACCTTCACCCCGCAAGGAATAGCTTCTGGGAAGCTGATCAAAACATCCTCAAACTGCATCCCATCCAACTGTGGCCACCTTTTGATATAGAACTCGCAATTTTCAAACCCCAGAATATCTTCCCATATCTGCACTGGGAAATTCACAAACAGACTGCGAAAAGTTGAAAAGGAAGCCAAATGTCTAAGTACAAAAGGTGAAATCTGAAAAACAATATGCAGTGTCACACACAAACAACAAGAGGATCATAAAGGTAACTATTTTCAATGCACCATAAACAAAACTTAGAAACAACAATACGCTGACCTGAGCAAGCCCAGGTTGTCGAGCACATTGAATCATCAGCCTACCAATTACATCATGTGCCACAACGGTCTGAACAAGATCTCCACCAACGAGTTTAACTAAGACTTCATTATCAAGATCACTAAGTTCTACCACTATATGCCCCCTCAGTCCTTCTTTTACACCTGTTAGGCTTAATACTGTCCTTAGTGCACGAGCATCACTCTGCATCCATAAGTAAGAAACTTCAAATAGGTATCATAAGTTAAACAAGCAGTATTGAGATGTGTTCAATCCTCCATCCGGCTAACCTGATCAGCATTTCCATCTTCAGCAAGGACAATTATAGCACGGGCTTTAGAAACAGATACCTAGGAGATCTCTTGCAGTTAGCTTCATAAATAGACTCAACCATTATATGGTTAATTGCCAAGACAGCCACATAAAACACATGTATATACACCATAGATTTCATATATCCTGTCATCTTAGTGAAGACAAATTCTTGGATCTCTGATTACGCATGAGTAAAGAAACAAGCGAAAAATGGGGAGGCTATTGAAATACAGCATACTTTTTTTAGGTCGGCTAATATAAGAGGACTTCCACTTCTGCATATAACTGATGTTCCTCTAAAGTCAAATTCCATCTTAGCTATGTCAAGCTCCATATCTTCTTTGTCTCGTTCAGCCATGACAACCACTATTCCTCCACCCAAACTCTCATTGGCTATGGCAAGTTGATTTAGCAATGATCCCTGTCAATACGATAGAACTGCCACTCAGTATGGCACTCTAGCAACAGGACATAACAAAAATTGGTCAACAAGGATGCCTGTAAAGATAAAAATATAGTTGCAGCACAACATTCAGAGAGTGGAAAAAGGAACATTTTTTATACATATACAATGGCATCAAAACAAGGGTGTACCAGCTTATCACTCCACCCAAGGATAAGTGTGTGGTTTTGCTCCACCACTTCACTTTTTCCTTTCCTGAGTGAGTCGAACTTCTCAGAAATAGCATCAGAAACAAGACCAAGCATCATTGCAAATATAAGCATCCCACCAAAACTAATCGAAACAGAAACAAGACGAGGACCAATGCCTTCGGAATTTGCATGATTCCCTGAGTCAGCTACATAAGTCCAAGAAAGCCAAAGGGAATCAGCTAAATGGTCATCTGTCACTCCAAAAAGCGCCAATCCTCCAAGACATATCAACAATAAAGTAGCAACTAACAAAGCCAGAGGCTTAGCATATGGGGTTGCAGATAAAAAGGCATCCACCCTATATGCAAGCTGCTTGTTCAAAGAGACTTCCTCTGTGTTATTGTCTAGAGATTTTCTTGAATTTGAGACGTAGTCAACACACTTGAAGAATAATAATGGGAAACACAACAGTGTGATTGAAAAAACTAATGCTACAATTTTGATGCTTTTGCTAGGAATACCATCAGCAAGGAAATTCTGTTTTGACATGATATTTATATCTACAGGGCCCAAATGATTGCAAAGCTTTAGCCTCACGTTGAGCTTAGATATTTGATCCTGCAAAATAGTGGAATTACGCTATTATTAGCAAGCTATGATTAACAGCATCCTACACCATCCGGCATGGATGTATGGAAAGTCAACCAATAATTGATTCTAGGAACTCTTGAATCCAATAATTGTTGTTGCAAAACATCTTAGACCTGGTTCATTGATTTGTTGATAGCACTAAATCAAATCATATCAAAATGGTGTTTAAAACTACCAGCAGGCTATGTTATTCTAAGTTGACAAGTAAAATATACATTTCATAATACTCCATCATTTATACTTCTCCTTTCATGTACTCTAAAATTCAATCACAGAACCACGTCTATCTCAATTTAACTAATACAGACTAAATTAACCCATATACTTTCTACTTAAGAACACTTGTATAGTTAAAAACTGTGTGTGTAGAGACAGTCACATTTAGTAGAGTTACCTCTAGATGACTAATCTCATTATGTAATGAAAAATTCTTCCGTAACAATGAAGACAGCACCGTTATGAGAATCTGCACCCAACCACATGTAAAATATCAATTTCCACTTCATGGAGCTCAAAGTCAGAAAAATTTCTCGGGCAAAGGCTCATAGTATATACTTAGAGAAGAGATGCAGTTAAACAGGGTAATCTCTCCATATTCAATTCTTCGTCATGAAGAGATGCATAAAGCCTACTTAATGCCGTCGTAATTTTTGTTTAAACAGTGGTATGCGAATGTTACACAAACAGAAGAGAGAAAGAAAATATTTGCTCACGGCCGCCGTAAAAGCTAACTGCCAACGAACTCTGAACCTTTCTCTCGGAGCGAAAAAATTCTTCTCAGAAGACGTCGTTTTGGTCTCCTTAGACTCGCATTTCTTCGATGAAGTTTCATCTTTTGGATTAACCTCAGCAACTCCACCTCTATCCGATGTATCATCAACGGCCACCGTTGACTTCTCGTAGCTCCTCCCAAACTCGAAACGTCGCCGCCTCGACCCCGAAAAATGGGAAGGGTACGTACTTATAACTGGAGATGAATCATCAGTAGTTGATGGAGACGGAAAGGAAGCGGCCACCGAGCTGAATTGCGTTGGGTAAGTCGAGAATCTTCTTCTTCGCGAGATTCGTTGGTGGTGAGAAGGGGTGGAGTGAATGAACGAAGAAGAAGGAAAAATCCAGTCTCTCGCGCCGGCGGGCGTCGGCGGCGAGGGAGCATCGAAATCATCGGACATGTCCGGAATTCTGAAGCCAGAGAGTTCAGCGAACGAAGCGCGATACGTTGTTTTGACTATGCGTAGGCCCAACAACATTTGACCGTTCGTTTGACTTTTGTGTTTTGAAATGGGGTCCACGATCCTTGACAAATATCCATACTAAGAAAAAAATAAACCTAAATTTATTTTAGCGCCCTGTTTTATTCGTATCTATATTACGTGTTCGCATTTCTTGATCATACAAAAATATACTTACTCTTTTTATTTGATAAAAATCAGGTACAATTTATTGAAAATATGATACATAATATATGATATTTGAGTATCAATTGGTTCAAACTCGATACTAAATTATAAATTTTGAGTATAAAACATATATAACTTGTCTTGGTATTAATGATTAAATTATTTTTTATTTAGTGATAATCGATAAAAAAAATTTTAAATATGAATATTAGTATATGATATTTGAGTACAATTCCTTTCTGATTCGTTACTGAAATATGATATTTGAGTATACAAATATATGTAGCAAATGTTGATTGGAAAAGATTGCTTTAATTTATATTCAAAATCTTATTTTTTGTACTGAATCTAAAACGATTTGTACTCAAATATCATATAATAATACTCTATTTTTAATGTTATGTAATTGTTTTTATCTGTGAAAAGAATGTGAACTTGGGAAGTGTAGAAACATTTTTCTAGGATTACGGAGTAAAACAATTTTTTTTGACAGAAAGTAAAATTATATTATGATACGGGATTTAAAATAAATTAACCAAAAAAATTATAATTAATAATTAAATATTCCTTCCATTCCTCGGGTAATATCACCAAATTCTCAATTCTCTCTAAAATCAAAAAAATATGTTTAAGTATGTCTTTCAAAATAAACCCTAATTTAAATAATTGTATATTGTTATACAAAACAGTTTATCTTTAAGGTACTAAAACACGTTGTTAAAACCTATTATATTTACCTGATATCAGATCCTAGGTTAATTTATTCGGATATTTAAAATAATGTTTCATTACAATATACCTTGACGAGGTGGAGATTTTTTTTAAATATATGTATCCAAACATATATCGATATTTATTGCTTTCGGGATATAAGTGCAATATTTGAAACAACAAGATCTAATTAGTTTAGATATCAGGAGCAGTTGGGAAATGATCAGTCTATTCATGTGAAAAATGATTCAAAATACTAAGCATCCGTAAAATATCCTGGATTCTTCTAACGTTATAGGAGATCACATAGAAATTCCAAAAAGTTAATACAAAATCATAGCAATTGCCTATGTTTTATACCACGTTAATTTGAAGAAATTCTTAAGAAACAAAAATATATTATTGTAACTTTAAAGAATATTCAAATAAGAGTTGGTATCATTTTTTACGGTGGGGTATCGCACGCATTTTTCTAATACAGCTTACTACTGACAATATTATATATATATATTTCTAAAATAACTGATAACAGATATATAAATATATACCTCATTATAAAATTGGCCATCACAAAAATTAAGTCCACACCATAGAAAAAAGCTACAATTTTTCTAGGTAATATATGGAGAAAAGTCTGCTTCTTAACATTTACTCATACAATCACCAATCATTATTTATTCAATCATTATTTATTGTATATTGTGTAAATATAAAGTGTGTGTAGTTGATAAGCGTATATAAACATCAAATTTGATTTTTTGTTAGGCTAAACAATTTAGTAGATCATGACTTAACTGGTAACGGTAAAATGTTTTGCTTAGTTTATGATATATTTAGCTTTTGGGAGTTAGTACCATTAATTGTATGTAACTCTCAATTAAAATGAAAAAAATTAGATTACTAGATGTTAACTCGTATGTTAAATTCAAAATATAAGCTATTGAAATAGTACAAACACTTGTGCGTAACCATCTCAATGATATATATTACATTATACATTAGGCCAATGAAAAAATTATTACTTTTATACTTTACTTTTAGTCACAAATATGAGATTGTACGAATCTTTCTCCACATTGAACCGACATATGAAAAATTTAATATTTTTGTGTCAGGATTATAATGTGAAAGCATCACATATGAACTTAGTTGAACCATCTCACGTATAAAAACACGTGAGACCGTTTTTTACGAGACCTACTCTGTTAAATCTACTACATTTCAACCAAACCTTACAATGAGGGTGGGGCACACATAAATCCCCCGTGTGAGTGGGGAAGACACTGCCGTAAAATTTGGTGTGGCGATCCATTTGGTATAGGAAGGAGAAAATGTATTAGCGGTTGCATGAGGTGTTACACACCAAATGCATCACATATCAAATATAGAAAAAACTACCACGGTTAACCAATTTCAGGGACATGCCAATTATTTTACTCCAAAGAAAAACTTTCAGGAGAAAATTTTGCTATGTACTAAACAAACCAAAGATTCAATCAATCGAGACAACAAAATCTATACATTGTTATTGTTTTACACCCAACAAGACATGTCTACTTCGAATAGAGGAAAGCCAAGCAACAGATTAATACTAAGAGTTATCAAATTTGTGTAAACTACCGTCTAGCAAAGGTCCACAAGCGAAGAAAATATTTCGCTACCTGCTTCAACTATTTTATGTTCATTAAACGAATCAAAGTACCCATCAAAAAATGTTCACAAAAGAATGGCAACGTCACAAAAAGGGGTTGTGGGTGTACCAACATATTCTAGTTTCATTCTAGCAAATATAGCTGCTCTAGATATGAAAGACGAGGCAAAGGAGGGCATAGTTTACCCACTAAGTAGGCTTTGTTCTTGAAGAAAGACCTTTTGAAGAAGGAATTAATGGTGCTTCTTCATCTACAATAACATCTAGATGAGATCCACTTCTTCCATTCTTTCCAGCAAGGCTGTAATTTGAGTCTTCACTAGGAAGATACAGATCAGATGACCTCTTTTCTGTCTTTAGGTCCTGTAAGAGTGGACATGTAAACCATAGTTTCCGTGGTATCAATTCTAAGTAATGGCAAGCAACGTTATGCTACACTAAATCTACGAATGTGTGGAGTCTGTCTCAAGATCTCACAGAATTAATGAAAAGTTCAGAGTGTTTCATGGGACAAGGAAATAATAGCAATTTTAAAAAATCGACATACAATGATACAATTTAAGATTTCGTGGGATTAATCACAATCCACATTAAAAGAAAAAGAGAGCCGATTTCCCCTCCCATGGACATTCAAATTCAATAAAGGCATTTTTCTCATTGTGTCCCATATTAAACTTCCAGAAAACAAGAAGTTACTTCTTCGAGCAACTCAAGCGATCAGCTTCGCTAGTTTGACAAAATTGGTAAACCGCAACTTGGCTTTTCTACTTTATATCAATTGCTACTTCAGAACATAGAGTTTTTACTGAACATGGTGTTTACCTTAGCTGCTCTTTCAGTGATACTCTCTGCAGAAGTTTGAGATGACCGAACATCCTTTGCCTTCAAGTAATTGTACATGACTACACCACATAAGGCTGCAGAAACGAGAGTACTTTAGGATGCCTCCCAGAATTTATTTTCAAAGAACCATGTGTACTGAACATGGAGTAAGACGCGTACCGATTGCATAGCCAATAATATTGAGCTTGGTAATAGTTGATTCAGGAAAAATGATAGTTGAAAGGGCAATAAGTATCCAATCTTTTAGAACACCGGCAACACGTATTGTCACTGCACCAGTTCTGCCAATTACCAAAAAAATCGAGAAATTCAAAGCCAAGGCACAAAGTGCATTTGAGAAGAATATCCACAAATTGAACTGTATCTGGGAGACTTCAATTTCCGGTTTCTCCAAAAGATACCAAGGAACGGAGAGGAACACAAAACTGCACATAGAGAAAAAAGTTATCATGAGTTGGCATGGGAAACAACTTTTCAAATGAAACACTCGAAATGAAACAAATATGAGCAAATCTCCTGAAGCAGCACTCTGTGTCATCTGATGGAAGTGCCCACATCCACATTAACTGAACAAGCACCTTGGAATTGAAAATACATCCTCATTTTGGTTTTTGCTAACAAGACCACGTGTACTAATCGAAATTCTACTATGTTTACACGTCAAAAAAAAAATGATTTTTTTATTTTAAAAATTTCGTGCTTTCAAGATCAATTTTCGCTCTTGTGCTTTTTCAAACATTAGGTTCAAATAGTAAAAAATGTTATACTGAATGCATGAGTTTTCAAAACATGTAAGAGTACCTGCAAGGGGCAATATAATACAAGCTTGTGATTGGATTGAATGTTAAGCCCTTCTTCTGAAGTAGAACTTGAGTGAGGACCAACCTAAGAGCCTCAGCGAAGATTCCAGTAACTTGATAAACTGTTCCCACTATGTTGAAATGAATCTCCCCATAGGAGGATATGACAACACCAAAACTGACCAGGATCATGTTTAAAAAGATGTCGCATTTTAATTTGTCAGTACCACATACAACAGCCATGAGAAATGTGGCAACCGGCACTGTAATTGGACATGAAAGTCAAAGATTTCTGATCAGTAAATTTCTCAAAGATAGCCAAAAAGCCAAGATTGAAAGAAAGAATATTAGCTTACTCAGAGCTTTGAGCATTTGGATGAAGGCCACAGAGATGAACAAGTAAGCAGTATTTCCAAACCTGTGTAAGCATGCTCAAATTAGCCATCGAGAAGGTTATTGCTTTACAAAATGCAATATGGAATTGAAGCATTTGGGATGGACCCCGAAATGGAAGCTGATGCTGATAGTATTTCAAAACACAATGCCTCTGTAAGAGCAAATTATGAGATGAAAATAGAGTGGAAAAGCAGAGGACACAGTTGGTAATTACTATATACTCCATCATAAAATCTTTCATGACATACTTAAACTATACGGGAAAGCAAAGAAGCGATAATGTATATATGTGTAGAAAAAAGCCCACAAAATGTTCCCATGATCCCTTAAAAATATATTTGTCCAATGAATCATAATTGCAATCTATAGTGACCCAACAGATATCCAAGGCCATGACAAAAATATCTGAGATACTATTTTCCCCAATGCTTGACAAGCGTTTACAAGCCGGATAAAATTCTGTCCATGATGGTCAATTTTTGGCATTATAAAACATATACTCTGAGATGAATACCAAAACTCACAACCAATCAAGGTTTCTCATTCTGCAGTTTCTACTTACCAAAGACTCGATGCAAAAAAGGCACTGATTGGAACAACACACGTCACATATCTGCAAATTTAGAAGGTTGTTAGGGAGAAAATTGGCATTAACTGAATAACTAAGAGGATGTAAATCACTTACATTTCAAAAGTCATCTTCACAGGTGAAACAACCTGAGAAAGAAAAATTCAGTGAAGACTATTAAGGACAACAGGCAGCACGTAATCACATTGATGTCCACGAAACAAATTACAGAAATATCAAATAGACGATAGCAGCATACCAGGAAACATGTTATAAGCAACTTAAAGGAGACAAAACATCTTCAAGAAACAATTAGCATTGTATCATGCACAAAGTTGCACAGGCAGGGTTGGCTCAACTAAAGTATTTGATGTACTACGTCAAACACTTAGGTACAGTAACAAAATAACACTGGCAATGATGTTATATTTATGTTGAATTAAAGTAGGTACGACATTGCACAATATCATAAAAACTGATACCAAAGAAGAATGCAAAGCGGTAATGATCTATATGACTAAATGAGCATTTCCTGAGCACATGAACTTTTAGTAATTGCGATTAGGACCAAGCTCAGATTGCAGTCCCGAGAGAAAAAAACAGGGTGGTGCACATACTGCAAACTGAATAGTGAAAACCCCAATCCCCAATCATCGTGATTCAAAGGATCAGGAACAAGATTCTATAATTGACATCATTTAAAATTCAAATATATGCAAGTGTAGGACAATTTGAACTACCATTTTATGAACCTTCCATGAAGAAATTTACAAACTTGGAGGCTGTTGAGGTCAAAGGATCAGGACAAAGAAACTTATTCTTTCTCATGTTGTGCCAAGTCCAAGCCACCAAATTTCAATCGAAGTAAATAATGAATCATTTCCCCTTGTGTATCTGTCTATGCGTACACCATAACAGTAATTACTAAGGAAAGTTGACAATTGGTCAATCCATCACAAGCTTATGGTTTTATATATTAGCTCAACCCTTCAAGGTATATGAGTCAGCGCAACTGCAATTAGTGACATAAAATGAAATAGACAGTGTAGCAAGGACAGAAGTTTTGAAATACTCCCTACCTTAAAAACGCGGATCAAAAGGAAGGCCACCAGGCCCGAAAAGCCCATGTGTATCATAGTAAGTGTTATTGGGAGTGGAAAATTGAAATATTTTGGTGAGAGAACCCACTGCACAGCAAGGAACTAATGTAAGGAAGATGATCCAGAAGTCAAAAGTGTAATGGATGCAAGACATATTTGATGGTGAAAGTAAAATAAACATTGATATAAGAGCAGGCCAAACATTATTAGCATAATATCAAAAGGGCAGCCTTAGATTACATACCAAACTTTGGGAACGATGAAATTGAAGAACCCATAACTTTGTAATAAGGTCAACAAATAGGAACATAAATATCTGATCAATTTTTTTCAAACAATAAAAATTTACTCACAAGGAAATTCTAATCCCAGGAGCTATACTTTTCATCAGGAGATGAGGAACAAAAAATTGCTCTTATATGGTTGAGATTCAACATTACACGGCTAATAACAGATTGGCCTTGCAGGTCATTCTCTAACTGTCAGAGTCATATTGAACTCTAAAATAGGCAACCTAAAGGGAGAAGAAGAATTCTTTTGCAAGTTTGATGTATTGATATACATACAGAGATAACTAAAGCAGAGTAACTGATAAAGATGGCCAAAATTTTCTATTAAGAAAATAAAATCAAATATTGTCCATCTCTAAAGAGCGATTATGTACCTTGTTGTACAAAATAACTCCTGAAGATAGAACTATATAGAGTAACAGATATAGATAGGTCAATAAAAGTTGTCTGCTGATCATTATGATGGTATGTATTCTTCCAACTATCACACTGACAAATCCACCGAAAAATCCAGCTCCTACTTTGTTACAGCCTGCTGGATGAGTTTATTGATGTAAAAGGCCATGATTTTTGCAGAACTATTTCTAACTCCTTCATAGAAAGTTACAGAAACCTGAAACAAAGACGCCAATGTGCATCATGTAGATAATCTATGCAGCATTTTCAAGTAGAACGCCACTTGACAAAGCATTCAAATGAAAGCAGCCTTTCACAAATAAAAGATTAGTAATCAATTCATTAAACCAAAAGGGGTAAAATACTCATATCTGAGCACTTTCGGTTCTTGTCAAACAGATGACATCATATTTTCAAAATAGTCCCATCGTGCTAGTTCTCTGCTCGTCTGTTAAAATATTTATGAAACACAAGCAAATAGATATGAATTATGATAAGATATCTGGCCAATTTGTTTAAGCTTTCTTCATCTCTTATCAATCATATGTGAAACATTTTCTGTTCTTCCCTTAACTGAGACAAAATCATAGAGTCCGACAAAAAATGTTTGATCTTAATCACAGAAGTTGAACATTTTCTAACTACCTCAGACTTCAAGAAGGAAAAGCACGAAGGAAACATCTCTAATACTTAGACTACCATCAAACCATAATGAAATATTCTCATTTGTAAGGGCAACACTGTAAATTGGCTAGCCGCTGGTAAGCTCCATGGCCATGTATTACCACATAGAGTAGTGGATTTTAGTTTCAAAGGTCCTGGCAGCATTGGAGACACTGAAAATTGTTACAAGAGGGCAGCATCTCTTGACCGTTACAATATTCTGTGTTTGTCGTAGCAGGGTATTCGTATACACTTTATAACTCAAAGACAAGGTCGTAATACATCATATCAGACACAAATCAGAAACGTTGTGGCTGACATAATTAAAATCCTTCGCTAATCTTCCTAGGCACTTGATTATTTTATCTTGACAGCTCTAGCATTTCACTGCGCCAAGGAATATGCAAGTGTCAAGCATAACGCAGTAACGAAATGCTTGAAAACATGCCTTAGAATCACTTGGTGAAAAGAATGATCAGGGACAGATCGCGCATCGAAAAATGTTGGCATAAAACATATTCACACCCGCGTACTTCAAGGAAATAAGTTAAAAAAACCATATGCTTAGCCACAGTTGCAGATCAATTTGTTGGCGGCGAGTTCAAAGCTAAAGGCGTGGAAACTTATATAAACAACAAAGTTGGCTACATCACTAGAACGATAGAGCAAACACGTAGACCGCAATGCAGCAGAAACCCGAAAATAAAAAACAGGGACTCCAAAACACCGACGTGAACTGGATACGAGTAAATCCAGTATTGATTTCGCGAAATGACGATGTACCTCGAATTGTTTCTCCGAAAGCTCGTGAGTGGCGCTCACAATAACCGAGCCGTCGTTGTCAGTACAGGTCAGTTGGTCAGCGACGGTTGTTTGGAATGGGAAACGTGCAGCTTTCACTATCAGTAGTACAATGATTGAATTGGAGTGGGTGAGATGAAAGTGAAAACGAGTGGCTTCAGATCTCGGAGATCTCTTTTTCCCTCAGGCAAGCAACATGCTAAATAAAAGTTGCTTCCAAAAATCTCACTCCATGACAGTATTTAAACTTTACGACGTTTGGCAATCTAAACATGAGTCCAATCTATATACGAGTCTTGACCACGGTTCAGTTTGACTGTTCAAAGCATATCTGGTAATTGATTAGTAAAAAGAAAATAAGCATATCAACCTAGGTTTATGATACATAACATACATTTCTTGACTAATACATATATTTATACGTCCATATACAATCAGCTCATTGATAATATACAATCAGCTCATTGATAAAAATAAACAAATTAGAGATTCTAAGTTCACTTTCACGATCCCATATCTATATATTTTCTTTTTTAAAATTTTAAAAATCCATGAACCACAACTGCTGCGATCTATTAATTGATAAACTGGAAGTCGACCTAGCCACGGCTCCATCCTAGACCCGGTAATTTTGAACTAAAAATGCAATTTAATGTAATGTACCTAACAATCATCTTGTCTCAATATTTAGCTTAAATTCTACTAAAATTTAATTAATACGAAATAAATAAATGACGATAACACTCGAACGAAATAAAAATTGCGCTTCGCACCCTTGAGAACTCTTTGGTTTCTAATTTAGCATCCCAAAACTTCATATAAATCAACAAAACCCCTCGAGGCTGAGGTCTGACTCCAGCTCTACTGCTAATTAACCCCAAGGTGGAGTATAACTGAAAAGACACTTCACAGATACACAGTCTACTGCTATTTGTACTTTCAGGTAAGATTATTGCTAGATGTCAGCCTACGTAGTGTATGTAGTTGTGTGAGCCTGTGTTGTTGATATAATAAAATTTGTCATTCTTTGGTCAGAAAATTGTGGAATCCAGAATTGAAAGGAGTAATACATGTTTTAGTTGTGGACTAGTTAGGACAAAGAGTGGACGAATTCTGTTCAATTTTTAGTTGCAATGTTTTCAGCATGTTTACAAGTTCACATCTAGTTGTCTTGCTTAATTACCTTGTTTTGCTTGTATGGAGTTGATTGGTGAAAGAATGAATTCATATAACATGAAATCAGAATGTTAGCAGTTTTGAGACTCCATGGTTGGTTAAATTTTCATAGCTAGATTTGAAGTTTGAATTCTTAGAATGTTTTTACTTCTTGAAGAAGATAGCTCGCACTCAAGCAATCAATTTACCAGTTACTAAAGTGGAGATGACATTTGCTTTACCTCGTGACCAGGAAGGCCACTCGAGAAGCAATGGATATTTTCTCTCTCATTTCTTTTTATTACTAGTTATCTGTATCAAAAGATAGGTTGTCGAAAAAGAAGGAAAAGTGAGAAGATAAATTTATTGTGAATGGGTAGGCTTTATTTTCTTCTGATGCTTGATAAACATGCAGATAATACACGAAGAGAAGGAATGGTTATGCCCTGTGCATATGCATCATGCTCTCATTTCATGATTTCGATGGAGCTTCCAACCTCTTCACCTCTGTTCTTGGCAATCCCTCAATATAATGGAGTGCTTCCTGCTAATATGAAGCTTACACAGCACATGTCTTTGTCTTTAGCTGCATCAAGGGATATTAGAAGTAATATGGATCAAAGTCTTGATACAACTGTGAGTACGAGTAATGGAGATACCAGTGGTTTATCAAGTGAGAAGGCTGCCAAAGGTTCAGGGACTTCAGCTAGAGGACGCCGGCTGTTAAAAGTTCGCGAGGAAAAGAGGAAGCGTGAATATGATCGGCTCCATAACTATCCTGCTTGGGCAAAGTCATTTTCACTCTCTCGTTTTTGACCTTTGTTCTTTTATTGCACACATGTTTTTAGCATTGACTGGTTATTGCTTGTGTAAATTAAGTGCAGGGTGTTGGAAGATGCTTGTCAAAATGATTCCGAGCTTCGAGCTGTTCTGGGAGACAGCATTGGTGACCCTGAACTCATGAGGAAAAGGGTGAGATGGCATTTATTTGGTCTTTCTATTACATCTAGCTTGAACTTTTGGTTTGTAATTTTTCTCTGTATTTTAAACAACTTTCATGTAAGTGCTTGATAATATGTTTATTAAAGCTTAACATGATACGGTTTTTTACAATTGTCTCAGGCTTGGTGTTTCCAAAAGTTATTGGCATTTTTCTATTTTGAAAGTATTTCTGCAAATGATTTATGTAATGCTTTTGCTTCTGGTCTGTATTGGGGTATGTTAACATTACTTTCGTTTGATCAAGACCATAGGACCTGCAAGGTATAATTGATGAGGTATGCTGAATGAATCTATCTGTTCAGGGCACTGTAAAAACCTTTTCCTTGTGCTACTGAGATTCTGGTGAAAGACTGTGATGGACAGTTTTTGTTATTTTATTTGGTACAATGAAATCAGATCTTTTGCTGGAGCATAACATGCATGTACTAGTATTTCGAATTATTTTGTATTTCAAATTTATATTTTGATAGGTGGAAGATAGGATTCGGAGGAAGGGACGAGATTTCCAAAAATCTAAATCTGGCTCCGTCCTTGCATTCAAAGTCAGCTTTAGAGAGTAATGTCCTTGCAACTATTTGTTGCTTCTCAATTTTTATCTTTCATTCCTCCTTACTCTGTAGCTAATCTCGCTTTCAAGAAGTCTGGAGTTTGTGCAACATACATGTCCTCGGATAATATGTCATTCAAGAATGCATTTTTAACGTCCATTTGAAAGACGTACCCTTCAGTTCAATTGGTTTCTATAATCTATGTTATTGGATCTGAAGAGAGGCTGGAGTAGCCGCATAGTACATATTTGTGCTTTTCTATATTTTAGTTAACAAGAATGTGTTGGCTTTTGTAATCTTTCACGGTCGAATTTGATGATCAAGTTTCTTGGAAGTTGCGAGTTCTGTTATGAGAACCAGTGTTAGCTTTCCGGATAACATTCATAGGACATTCTGAATTCATTCCAGGTCACTTTAAACAAACTTGTAATCTCTACGCGGTCCACAATCTCCTATTTGATGTACTATAATAGGTGCACATGTTATGAAATTCTCATATAGTTTTTGTCATGATGTCCAGTTTTAATCCTCTTGATTCCTACATATGGTTTGAGCTGTATGGATCACCTTCAGATCGAGACATTGATCTCCTCGGTAGTGTATGTCTATTTTCTGTCATATCCTTCTCATTCAAATAGTTTTAATTTCATCTGTTATATTCGGACTCATGAACTTCCTATAAGGCATTTTTATATCTTTTGTGTATCAATGTGTTATGTCTATGAAATGGATCACAGGTTATTCAGTCATGGTATCTGATGGGTCGCCTAGGCGCATTTAATTCAGCCAATATTCAGGTTCAATCTTTATTTTTCATGACTGAACTTTGTGACGTGGTGGCCTCAGGAAAAAGCATGTGTAGTGTTACTTTCTGAATGTTGCTGCTTCTAATTATATTCTTCTGTTCGATAGGGTTTCCATAACCTTTACTTACTTTAATTGTTTTAAACCTGTTTATTTGTTAATAATATTTGAAAATTGGAAGAAGTTTAGCAAGCCTGAGATCATTTGATGTGGTTTGTATTTTCTGGCCAGCACTTGACAGTTTTTAGACACTGCTTTCTTCCACATGCTCCTTTCACAATTTGCTACCATAAAATCAGTCAAAGTTTTGTTTCACATAGTTTCTGATGATGTGTTGGCAAATTATTTGTAGATATCTTCATGGTAAATTATTCCTTGACTTTTGGAGATTCAGAGGCACATGATTTATGTATACGTCTATGATTTTACAAAGGAAAAAAAAGGTCATTTTGGTCCTCTATCTTTAACTGTTTTATCTTTTAGTCCTGTAATTGGTCAATTTTCAGTATTGATCCTTTAACTTTTAACTGTTACCTATTTTAATCCGATTTTACTGAATTGCCAATTTTGACATTAAATTGCTGACTAAGCGAAATTAGCTTGATGACATGTTAAGAAATTTGAGAATTTTCGAATTTAACATAATATTATCTTACTTGGAATGACACATCATTGGATAAAAATATAAACTATAAACAAATAGTTAAAAAAGGCATAATTAAAAACACCATATATATAGTTAAAAAAGGACACAATTTAAAAACACCATGTATATATTTTCAAACAATATGTTTCTAAGGTAAATCATAAAGTTCATAAAAAAATAAGTGTATAAATGCCTATTTAATTTTTGTAAGTGGAAAGTATGAATTATCGATTTTTGACGGGTGATTTTGATGCAAAAACCTCTACAATCATCTATGATTTTGATGCAAAAACCTCTACAATCATCTAATCATCGTGACTCCTGGAATTAGTCAGATCATATGAGGCCTGTGAAACAAAATGGCTTGTAATTGCTTTGTTAATCATATTCTTGTGCAAATAGATTTTATAATAACATTAGGGAAAGAAGGTTGGTGTTTTTAATTGTGCTTTTACCTATTTGTTTATAGTTTATGTTTTTTGGCCAATGATGTGTTATTTCAAGTAGGATAATATTATATTAAATTCAAAAATTCCCAAATTTCTTGCCATGTCATCAAACTAATTTCGTCTAGCCAGCAATGCAATGTCAAAATTAGTCAATTCAGGAAAATCGGATTAAAATAGGTAAAAATTAAAAGTTAAATGATCAATATTAAAGTTTGAATAGTTATAAGACTAAAAGATAAAACAGTTAAAGATATAGTACGAAAATGTTAAGGTAATCTGTATGTTGATTATGTTTGTGCTGATATGCATATTCAGTATCACGAGCATTGCATCTATCCACTGAACTATCAACCCATGCCTTAACATCATACCAAGTTAGATGCTAACCCAGTTTTTAACGTATGTAGTTGGCAAATTTATCCATGGAATACGACCCTATATATGATGCGGATAAAGGTTCTAAGGTGATGCCTTCCTCATTCCATGATATAAGTGACGTTGAGTTCCAAGACAACTGGGGTAGAGTCTGGTAAGTATTTTTTCTACAGCTCTCAGTACTTATGCAATATATTGCTTAGTTTATGAACTCTCTCAGTAATCCTTTAAATGCCAAATTCTTATGAATTTTTTACCTGAAACCTTCTTTTTTAAACGGACAATTCGAAAAAAAGTTCACATTTCTGGTAAATGTTTCGTTTGCCATCAGAGGCCGTCATACTGCCACTCAAATCCTGCAGGGTGTTTTCAGTTACATCAAACCTCTAGTTTCCATTGCAACTATTTCTTCTAATATCTTTATATATTCACGCTATTACAGGGTAGACCTTGGTACAGCTGATTTCTTTTCAATTGATGTACTTCTCAACTGCCTGACGGTATTAAGCTCGGAGTAAGCCTCCGTCTCCCTTTCTTTCTATATTAACATACAGGCATGTACATGCGGCAGATCTCAAATAGTTTGGTTGGATTCAGATACGTTGGTTGTTAACAAGCAGAATCAAACCAAAACTGAAATGTTTGTGTCGTATTCGGAGAGCGAGATGAATATTTTCCAAATTCCATATATTTGGTTTACACTAAAAAACTTATTTAAAGTTTTAAAAGCATAAGTAACAGCAGTGTTCATCTTTCCCAAAACAATGCCGCTTCAAATGGTTTAGTGGATTATTTATTCTCTAAGATACTTGTCAGCCTACTTATGAAGTGTTGAATTTTTTTTTTTTTCCGTGTGGCAGATATTTAGGAATTCAGCAGGTAGTGTTTGGGGGGCGTCGAATGGGAGACTGGGAAGATGGCATGACAAGTCCTGAATATGGCTACAAATACTTCAAGATATAAACAGCATCAAGGATGAACAATTGGATCTTTTTTTGTTTAGTTTGAAAACTAAAAAAGATAATCTATACTCAAATAAGTTCATGTTTCTGGCTGTTGGCATTCATTATTTGTCTTGTATTATCAGTTCATGTTCTAAGAACTCAAAGAGTGGAAACTCGATGCAATAAGGTACCGTGAATGCTGTGTGCATTTGAAGATCTTAGTATCGTGGGGAGTCACAACCAAGATCACCGGAGCTTAATCATGAACAAAGTAGCAAATAATACATATATGCGGGGCATAATCGTGAAGGACAAACTGGAAGTCAGACAAACCAAGAAGTGGTTTTTTTTTTCTTTTTCTTCTTCTTTTGTTTTTTTTTTTATGAAATTTATCATAAAAGGTAAATATAGTACAAATAGTCTGGGCAAAACCCATAAAAAGGTAAAACATAATCTGCATTCTCCAGAAAATATCTTCAATATATGGCATTTTCACCTAAAAAATATATTTGTTCCAATTTTTTAATGTGGTCCATAACTGTTGCCATAGCCCGATACTCTTATTTTGTAAGCATCGATGAGTCTCGACGCCATTTTTAAATGCTTTCAAGATTGTTGTTGGCGTGTTCAGTGTACCTCTTTTCTTCAAATACTTCCGCAACATGCCAAATGAATGTTATGACATCTCCTTTGTAAGAGCAGCCCGTGCCTCGTCAATAACATTGCTCAACCGATTGGTTAAGACTTTAGATATAATCTCTACATGACAACATGAGACGGGTTTGTACTCATGTACCGTAGCAGCATGCTTTGATTTCGGAATTAGCGCAAGCATGATTCCATTGCTTCAATAATTTTCCTGTTCGAAAGAATTCTTGAGCAGCATTAATTATATCATATCCAACTGTATTCCATGCAAATTTGAAAAATAAAGAAGCATACCCATCCGGATCATGTAGCCAGCATTTTTAATCAAAAGTTCAATCTGCGGTTCAAACGATCTTTTTTCTTTCATTATTGCTGATCGAGGACTAGTATAAAAGGCATTCGGTATAAACTACTTGGACCTCTATATGTAGAAGAATTCGATACCTGAACATTATTTACACAAGAAAAATGATTCCAAACAGTCGGGCCTTATACGGACCAGCAAATCACACAGACACACACACACATTGATCTCCTCATTGAGATCATTACGCACATATTGAGCTTTCTCGTTTGTTTTGAGTTTCTCTATGTGTAACTGACATTCTTCTTGGAAGATGAACCACTTCCTCGAAGCCCCTTTTCCTCTTTTCCTTATATCTCCTCGCAAAGGTTTACGTCGAGCCTTAGCCAAGATTTCGGACAAATATGATCCACTTCTCATTCCTTCGGTTCCCCATCCTGTTTGCCGAGGAATGTTTCACGAAAAAGGATTTTGTTTTCGCAACCGTCCTAGCTAGGTTGCTTGCTTGTAAGAATGACTACATCGCCCTATTGGACATCATATGGTGACCACTGGCGCAACCTGATGAGGAGCATAGCCTCGGTGGGAATCCCCCATGCTGACATTTGCTGCCATATGGAAATACGAGGTTATTGCTAAATCGGTTGAAGGACCTTTGTAAGGCATCAACACATGAAAAGCAGTGATCATGTCATTGAGATGAAACCCACGTAATTAACTTGAGATCATGCTTACCATCATGATGGGCATGATCGTGGGAGTTACCGTAGCGACGATCCGAGGGATTTGGTGGAGACAAGGCCTTTTCAAAGAGATGGTTACTCAGACTTAATTTTCTGTGAGTTGGGCGACTAATGTCGGCGATTTTATATACCATTCTGAGGTGGATTGGTGTGGACAAGTTAAAAAATAAGTTGGAGATATCGAGAGAGGAGGGATAATTGCATGCAAGATTTGATCGATCACACACTGGCTAATGTTCTTTTGTCACTTCAAGCTATTGATCTAGAATTGTAAAGCGCCAGTGATCACCCTTGGGTTAAGGGCCTGCGCCTACAATGCTCAAGGCTCAGTTTTTGGTGGCTAAAAATGTTAAGACCCAGACAGATGATGAAAAAGTCGCTCTCTCGCAAATTTGATCCAATATGATTATATTGGGACTAATGCTATTTTAAATTTCTGTTTATGTTTCTTATTTACACAAATGGAGACCAGTAATAAACTGGCCTTTGTAGATTCAGGTCACAAGAGTGCAACAGGCACTTCTATATATCAACACAAAACATATAATTAATAGTTCAAAGTCCAACTTAATTATGATTTTGTATGCATTTAAACCAAAGATTCTAATACTCATTTCCTGTCTCGAGACAGTGAAACCTCGATTTCTTCAAGGGATCGCCCTTTAGTTTCAACGATGAAATAGTAAGCAAACACCGCTGCTAACAAGGAAACCCCTCCAAAGCCGGTATACACCGGAGCAACTCCAAATTTCTCCACGAGTTCAAGGAAATACAGGCCCACCACGAAGTTGAAAACCTAAGATCATAAAGCATATTTACGTCAACCTAAGATTTTGCATCTTTAAACAAATCTAAGACTTTAGTTAATTGCACAGCAGTTGCCTTCTGTTTACGTACCCAGTGAACAGAGAAACTGAAAGCCATTATTTTGCCTCGTGTCCGGTTACTGCTCAGCTCTGGTATAATAAGACCTGTAACCGGACCAGCTCCAAGAGCAAAAGTAAAGATGTACCTACAAGCAACAATTTTTGAAGTAAAAAGATTTGAACGTTTAAAATGCCGGCCGACATTGGCTTATAGGAGACATGAATGACCTCACGAGACCCATGATTTATAAATTATAGCAATTTGGGTTTACAAATGTCTTTAAATAGTGAATGCAAGAACAAGTTACTACTTGAGCTCGTTATGCAGTATTTTAATGGGAAAGTGGCACAGAGTATCACAAGACAATCTCTCATTGCAAAGGTATGTCTAATTAACAAATATGTTAGATAGATGGACCAACAGTGGCAAACTTGATGTAAAAAGGATGTAATTTAAATTTAGTTTCTGAATAGTATTATTTATTTGCTATTTGAAACGAAAGGAGCCTCGTTCGAACCATATCACTCCTATAAATTGAATATCCCAGAATTTACACTTGCAAATTACGCATAGCTAGGTATAAATGGATAAAGAACCCATGGACAACAGAAGAGATCTCACATGAGAATAGAAGATACGATGCTTTGAAAAAGTGAAGAGAGAATGCAAGATGAAAATGGGAATTAAATTCGACAAGATTTACTATCACATAGTTATTATAGAAAGCATACACTATGGTGCCAAGTATTGATAAGTTGCTGCTCATCTCACTGCCCAAAGGTAAGCTGATGCCACCAACTATGGCAAACATTGAAACAGCCTGCAAAAGAAATATTACATCATTAAAAACACATGCAATAAAGAAAAATTATAATAACCATGTCTTCCTGGGAATATTCGATAGTATAGCCATGTGATTCGACTTATTTCATTCAGAAAATTCTCGATCAAAGGTGTACTAACTATTAGTGTTGGAAAAGTTTATGCATTGAATGAACTTCATATTACTGACACACGAGTAGTATATGTCATTTTAAAGTCAACTTGGACATAGATATTTTATCAAATTCTTTCACATTTAAATGTAAATTTACTCACCATCCCCAAGTAACTTCCAATGAGTAACACCTGTCTCCCTTGCTTATCCATTAAGTATGAGGCACAAAGGGCGCCTAAATATCAACTGAAATCAGAAAATCGAAACAGAGCTTCTGTAATAAGTAGAATACGCATGGATAAAGCCAAGACCTGCCAAGTTGGTACATCCAACATATAAGCTGGCGAAAGCACTACTTGTGATTCCTACATCTCGAAAAGTCAACGATGAAAAATAGAGAACCCCATTTATGCCAGCAAATTGCTGAAGAATGAAAAGGGCACCACCAATGAACGCAACTGCAGACACAATCAAAATGAACTGGACAGTTAGTATATAATTGCAAAGGATAACAAGAAAGTCAGACACACAAAATGTAATAAAATAAACTGGTTGATATGTTACCTCCTCTTGAGACCAATCTCATTTGAGTATGATAGTCTAAGCCTCTGAACCTAATTTATCAAAATTTTGATTATTTTTTTAAACTCAAGAGTTGGTATAGTTTCTCCTGCAATTCTATTTCTTAACAGCTATCGAATAAAGGAAATTATGTTCCATGAACATTCTGCTCAATTCATATTCGATTACAGATTAAGTTTCGAAAAACCTACAGTTCTATTTCTATACCCAACAAACATTATCTGTTTCCTTAATTCTCATATGTTCTGTTCAAACATTGAAATAATACCATATAGATCATACATATTTTTAAAATTATAAGCTGAAGTAAAGCAAAAGAAAATGATATTTTCTTCAGCTTATGCAGGCTCTCTGAGGCCGAAATGCTTTAAAGAAAGATCCCTAGTGAGGCATTCAATCCAAGTCCTAGTAAGCCACTCGAAGAACTACAATGTATTCAATGTGTAAGGTAACATAATGACTCTTTGTTTTTTGGAACCTGACAAAGGTTTCGTGTGCCAATGAACCACGACATGCATACAAGCAAAAAAAGATGCAAATTTGGCAATGAAAAATGAAAATAACACCTTGATATCACCTCTAGAGTGAGGCTCTGCCAAGAGTTCCAACCAAGCACTATCTAAATCATCACCATCATTTTTAATGACAGACTGGAATTCTTCTATCACTTTATCAACTTCAGACGGCCCCCACAGGCTGCTTATCACTTTTTTGGCTTCACGAAGTTTCCCAGCCTAAATTTATCCAGGACATTTATCAAGGAAGGTATTATTATAAACACAACCCGAAAACAAATTGCGACGTACTTTACACAGCCAGCGGGGACTATCAACTGCAAATTGCATGCCAAGGGCAATGATGAAACCCGGAATGGTGGCCATGTATAAGATTACTCTCCACCTGGTATCACAAGACTTCAATTTCGACAACAGGAACAATCATTCTGAAAATTACTACTTGAAGAAATATGAGAGGAGCTAGAATGAAAAAAGCTTACACCTCCTTCAAATTGAAAATTTTGAAATTTATATTGATTTTAGAAATCCTAGTGCAGAACCTAATTATGTTAAACCACCCGATCACTGAATTCCTATGTCTGCCCTGATAATAAAGATAAAAATTCAAGCTTCCTTATGGGATAAGAGTGGCGATAGAGAATTTTACTGATATAAATACATTTCGTTCATGATATTAACGCATATTTGCACGGTTGACCCCAGCCGATAGCTATTGAAAGATAATTTAGAACACAGGCAGAGAAGAAAACGAATGAGAATAAGATCAACTTTCAAAACTAGAATAGTGAGGAAGATGCACCAGGATGTGCTCACCAATGGGGATCATTTTCTGAAGGGATCCCTAAGCATAGAGAGGCAATAATTCCAAGGCACGTGCCAATTTGAGAAACGGTCCCCAAAGTACCCCGAAATTTTGTTGGTGCAATCTATGCAAGAAGTATAGAAGTTAATAAACAAGAACATTGATAATGGTCGAAGCTACACAATTCAAGCTATGTAAAGTATTATTAGCGAGGGACAAGATATTCCAGTTTGTCAGATCAAATTTAGACCGAGTAGTACTGGTAATTTAATTAGCTATAGGTTACGTTACTCTTTGTATAACAGGAAACGGGCCCAAATTAATTATTTGTTGACCACATAGCTTGCAAGTCTGAACCATTAACTTTACCTCTGAAACATAAATAGGAACAAGAACTGTGTTCACACCAATACCAAGGCCAACAAGAAATCTTCCACAGAGTATTTCATTCAAGGAGTGTGCTTGAGCACTGGCACAAATTAATCAAACATCAAATCAGTAAAACGGAAAAAATGGAAGCACACAGATAATTCTTTTTAACAACAAAAAACGTAAACTTTGGAAATTTGTGTTATATGAAGTTTGCTATTTCTTTCATCAGAAATGAAATAAGATCCATGATAATTGCTTTTTCTCAAATTTTCCTAGCATGTGTATGTTGAGTGATTTCGTAGAGAATGTGAAAGGTTGACTGAAGGTTACACTAGAGTGTAAAGGTACTGTCTTTCACACACATTATTCAAGCACTTTTTCAACTTATCAAAGATGAACCCATAGCAAATAGGACATCCATCCAAAAGAATTTACCTAAAAATTGCACCGAGTATGAGGGGTATTGTGGAAATTTGAAAGGTACGACGGCAACCAAGTTTATCCACGAGAGAACCACAGCTTATGCTTCCAATAAATGCACCTCCGATGAATATGCTTACTACCAGCCCCTCTAAAAAGGAATTGCCTTCAAAACCAAGCTCTTTGGCAATTGAGACAATAGGACCATTCATTACCCTGAAACAGAGTATACAAGGTAAAGTGGTGGTCTACACTAGTAGAAGTAGACACAGGGGAGGCCGGGTGAGATGGAACTATTTGATTCAATTAAGAGAACTTACAATTAGTAATATACATATTTCTTTTCCAAATAGAAGGGTTGGGATGAGTCCCCAGCTCCTTACTGCTTTCGCAATTTAGATAACAATTAAAAGACACGCGTTTTATAATTAGCACTATACATATTTCTTTTCCAAATAAAAGGGTTGGGATGATCCCCAAGCTCCTTACTGGTTTCGCCATTTAGACAACAATAAAAAGACATAGATTTTAAGGCTACTACACTCTTTCACAAGATTAAAAAAGGTGGAAATAGCCAATTTAGTCCTCCATTGCCATGTTTACTTTTTTTATCATTTGACTTATCAAATTTGTGTTTTAGTCATGCAAGTTGCATTTAGTTGATTTTTAGTCATATTTCACCATGAGTTCGGATCAGACACAGAAAATACTGGGGTGTTGGAAATTGTTTGTGACATTAAAACTGATGAATTGTCAGGTGCCACAACCACTTTTGTGAAATGTCAATTTTTCCGATGTAGTGCAGTATTTTCTAGTGTTAAGTCAGTGTTTTCCCACGCCAATACCCCCTTGAAATAGGACCAAAAATTAACTAAAATATAAAGTTACAGAACTAATAGATAAGTTTGACAAGTTAGATGGTATGCAGGGTTAGTGAACGAAATCGGCATCCCTTGAAAATGCATTCAATCTAGAACCACCCAAACCAGACATAACCTAAGAATGCGCCACATCAGTAGCTAACCTATCGTAAACATTCATGTAACATGATAAATAATGTTTTAGCATTCAAAAATATCAGAAAGCGCACTAAACTTTACCCGATGTGATAACCAAAAAGAAAATTGGACATGGAAGCAGTCAAAACATGTGGGAAAGCGGGCCACCATCCAAACTCAATCCCTTCATCTGCAGAGCTCCTTTCAGTGAAAAGGAGCTTTTTTTGGCCATCTGAAGAACCCATATGAACACAAATTTTTATCCACCCCCAAAATAGTACGACACAAACATAAAGAACACACATGACATACCTGAATCCTGAGGCTCCAATTCAGGAATCTGCCGCTGTTTTGCCGCATAAAGTCTGAAGTCCTTGTTGCTCAAAAATGAGCACGAAATAGAAGGACATACTGGGTGCTTTCTGCTCAAAATGGTGGGTGTCCGAAGCAAAACTGTTGAATGCCATCTGGGCGCTGAGAAAAATGGAATTGCTTCGAGCATTTGGATCAAGAAATGAAACCACCACACAAAATACTTGAACTATAGAGCGAGCTAGACTTCCAGACCCAAACGATCAATCAACTGAACCTCTGGACAACTATTTCTTTATACATGAAATCATTGGAAGCTGCGTGGCTTTGATGTGGAACTCGTGTCCAATTTCCAGCTTTTTCTTGGATTGCATGTGAGTCACTGGCCGTGATTTTGATAGTGTCTTTTTTCTGTAATATTTTATATTGTTTAATAACTAAATCATTTGTTAATTGTATGCTTATATTCAAACAATTTCTTAATTTATTTCTAGTTTTATATTATTTCGATATTTAAAACTAAAGTATATGAAATTGTACCACTGGGTGTGTTCATCTTATCAACTACTGTGTTTTTTTTTTCCCGAATTGAGAGAAAGTTTTAATAATTAGATGTCAAAAATTATCATGTTATATTACATTTATCTTTCGATTGACAAGAAATTCGTTTCACACATTTGAAAATTAAATAATCATTCTCCTGAGATATCTTGGGCCTCTTGATGTTTGTCATAATTGGGCCAACAATTAAAAAACACTTCCTTCATTTTCATTTATGCATACTGGATTTGAAGCAGGCCGTGATAGCAGGCCCATCAAACCGATTCCTTCATTTTCATTTATGCATACTGGATTTGAAGCAGGCCGTGATAGCAGGCCCATCAAACCGACCCATATGTAATGTCTTGATTGCTTGCTTGTTTATGCATTTTGCATGACATATAATTAGTAGTTTTAATAAGAAATGATATGATGGGCATTCAATATGGGTATTATGTGGGCATCATATCAAATTTGTAGATTTAATATATCGCATAGCATATATAATATAAATATTCAGTAACTTAACATAATTCTTAATAAAAAAAATACAACTTTTGTTCGCTAAAATCGAAATATATTAGCGTCGGCAATTAATGGGAAAAATAAATAAAGGAGAAAAAGGTGTAGTAAGATTAAAGTTTGCACGAAAATAAAAAAGGGGAATTTTATTTTCCACTATAAAAGATTTCGAGCGGAAAGGTGAAATATGCTGTTCAAATCAGTGGACAAAAAGGCAAGCTTGGGTTTCATTTGGTATACTTGTGCTTGCCACCCAAAAATGCCTTTTCAATTAACGCAACAATTTTTTTTTTCATGTACATTTTTTTATTCATGCATTTATATTGATCAGACTTCTGTAAAGAAATCATTGTAAGTTTAATAATCCATAATTGTTTAGAAATAACATGAAAAGAATTCAGAAAAAATTAACTTACGTTCGATTGTTTAAGAAATTCATTAGCACTCGAGTTTAATTGATTGACAATAATTTCGATGGACGAATTCAATTAATTCAAAACATATATTTCACTAATGTTTTAAAGTATATTCAGCTCTAAGTACGCAATTAATTAGGTAATGTTCTGAATCACAATATTATTATTAATTTATAAGATTTAGAGATATATTTGTGAATTCTAGTCCAGCGCAATATGTTTTGTAACAAGAACAATGACAAACAATGGGATTATGGAAAGCCTGAAAAAACCACAAAGAAGGAAGGATAATGATGCTTGAATCAAATTATAGCGTAAAGAGAAATGCATATTCATATTATGAACCATATATTTGAAAATTAACAATATATATTTATAGAAATCTCATGCTATAATAAAAAAAAGGTTAAAATAAAATACCTATATATCACAAATATTACCAGATACTTTAGGGTTTCCACACTGAAGTCCAGACTACAGGTTCTTCTTTCCAACACAAATAGATACCTGAATCGTCAACTGAACCAGTGGGCAATACATATGACCATCCGGCTCGATATCGCTTAAGCAATGCCTTGATATCATCGATGACATCGTCGCTGTATCCAACAGACGAAAGACCCGAATCCCGGAGCCTTTCAGCCCATTGGATCCCGCTCTCCCTCCTCTCATTATCCCCTCCTTGATCACTTTCATCGTCACAAGCCAAAACCCTCACTATGGTTCTGGAACACTCCCTCTCCAACATCAACTTCTCATTGCTAGTAGTTGGGAAACTCTCTTGTAACATGTCAAAGTATGTTGTATAGAACCTCAAACATTCTTCGAAGCACTTGATGAAGTCGTTCCTAGTACTTGTAAAGTCAGCCTCTTCTTCAACTATTGTGACAACCCTAGGCCTTAGGATTTGGATCATTTTGATGACATCCCTCCTTTCTTCAACATGGACTTTTCTCAATGCTCCAACACAGTTCACAGCCAAAGCTTCATCTTCTTGAACCCCCAAACACTCTTTCCTCAGGTCGCCTAATCGGTTTAGTCCGCTCACGACCTTGAACTCGAAGGGCACACCCATGAGCCTCCCAAACTTCTCCATTCTTGGAGCTATCTCCTTCATAACCGACTTTGCGATGCTGGTGGTTACAACAACAGTCAGCTTTAGACTAGGCGTTTCGTCGCTCCTTGTAGCTAAGGCTTCCAAAAGAGTAGGCCACTGTGTGCACAAAGTGTTGCTTATATCAACAATATGAATCTTGGACTCACCCTCTAAGGCTTCCAGAATGGCTCCATTCGATGCCACATGACCAAAAGTTGTCCAAGGGCTCACTTCTTGAAACTTTAGGATCAACTTTCGGATGGAATCGAAAGAGTGGCTCTTCTCCGCAACCGATACTAGGGTTTTGTGACAACGGTGACCGGAGTCCGTCGCCTTGCAGAAGAGGGCCTGCAAGAAATAAGATGCTAGCTTCTGATCACAATCTCCATATGGAGAGGCCAACTCATTCAACATCCACAGAAGGTGGTGGATCTTGGTCGAGTCTTTGTCGGACATGGCTGTAGCACACTCTCTCAGTAGTTTCGAAGCCCATTTCGCATCCGAAGCCTCGACCGAATCCGAGGATTGGCTTGCTGCAGATGTGCTGTTGCTGAAACCGCTTCCCTGTGTATCCAACTGATCAAGCATTTGATTGTTTTTTGAGAGGATTGAAGTTCTATCCATATGAGTTTTAAAGCCGAGCCTCTTTTCTTCTCCAATTCAAGGCACTACTCCATAGTCTAAAACTATATATATGTAGTTTATATATGTGCGCCAAATTATTCACTCATTTATATATAAATAGAACGACAACAGGGGCCATTCTTTAATTAGTTTCCTCCGACCAAAATTTAATTCTTCGTTTTAATTTATTACTTACCAAAAAGTAATTTCTCATTCTACGTATGTGAAGGTTTTTGATGATGTACTGCCACTAAATATATATCTAATGCTTAATGGTATAATTCATTAAATGTTAATAAAAAAAAACACACCAGATATGATCTACTTATATTGTGTAAACCTATGTATTTTCCACATTGCATCGTATAAATATATAATATGGTATGAAGACAAATTAAATACTTATGAGAATATAGTTTTGTCATGTAATCCTGCAGACGTCTAATTTTATATAATATTATAACCTTGTTTTATTATGTGATAGGACTAACAGTTGCTAAATAATTTAGAAAAAAAAAATCGAGGAAGATACAACTACTCGCTCGAAACATCTTTTTTGGAAAAAGCTCGCCCGTCTCTTCGTACGTCCTTTGTTTTGGAACTTGGAACACATAATTCAACGTTAAGGTGAGCATCACATTATCGCTTTGAAATTAAATTAAATACATAAGTTATATTTGGAACAAAAATAATTTATATTTGGAGCAAACGTGATCCGATAGTAAATTATAAAATAGTAAATTGATCATTTTGTAGGCACTATATATTTTTGTATTAAATTCAGATGATTAATTACAATATAATTAAAGGTATGTTACTCGAATTGTAGCATAAATTGACTATCGATTAAAATATCAATATTGAATGGATGTGCTCACATACTTGGCACACACAAAAAAATAATAATGATAGGTTTTTTATATTCTTATTATTACCATCAACGTTTTTTTAATATAATATTTGGAGTTGAAGTGATGTATGCCTCTCACCAGATCACCAGGTATTTGCTCATCAAGCAATGGAATCTCAATTATTTAATTAGGGTAATGGGAAAATAGCGAGGCATAAGATTTTTCCTCATAGCTAATGACAACAAATAGATGATGATAAAAACGATATAGAGAAGACAGCCACATATGACCCTCCAACTTCAGTTGTCCTAGTTGAATAATCCAACAAGATTAATTTATTTGAGCAATTTGCACACTTTCTATTATCTAATCTAATTTCATTCATTTATAAAATGCTAGGCTATATATTTTAATTTTCCCCCTTAAGACGACATATATTTTCAACTGCGGAAGAACTATTGGGTTGAGTATTATTATTTCGAAAAAAAAAAAAAAAATCGGTGAACATGAATTTTTATCCTCTTAGTAGTCGACGTTAAGTCTTAGTAAAAATTTTAATTGTTTTATTTTTCAACTTTTTTTACCAGAGCTCTAACATAACTGAACAAGAACATCCATGTGGTATTATCCATGCTAACTATATAGTCTAGTTTTCCTATTTATTTTTGTACCCTTTAGCCAATCTAACCTTATTTAATTTGCTCGTTTAATAAGAATAAAAAGTAAAATTACTTAATAAAATTTAGATCTTTCTTAACGTGTGTGAAAACACACAGAAACCTTACAACGTTTACCCGTGACAATATTGATATCCAACTACCTAAACAAAGATTATTAGCAACTAGTTTTCTTCTCCCTCAATTGTATCTAAGGGTTCAAAAGTGACAGCTTCCTTTCGAAAGAATATCTAATCTTCTTGGTGTATTACCTGTTAAGAAGCCAAAAAAAAAAATTATTTTTGTCGTTGATATGTGAATCACCTCTTTCAATTCACATAGCAAGAGCCATTTTATGAATCTGAATTTATCACATTGCATCTTTAACATTTGATATACTGTAATAAATTCACCTATTCGATATAATTATACCACTAGCATATGTAAACAAATCAATTAAGTATTGCATATGTCTGTTTGTGTGGATTGGCATTGGAGCCCCGGGGGAATATTACTAGGCTTACACTTGTTAACTGAGGTTGGATCTTTCTTTTCACAGTTATAAATTGGCTAATATATCAATATTCGCTTTATATGTGGGCATCAAACGGTACCTGGCGTTGTCAAACCCTTTATTAATGAAACTCGTAATTGACAATTAATAAGATTTAATCTCTTCTGAAAAATATTAATTTAGGGAAAACTTTGAAGGGGGATAAAACCAAACTAAATGGCACCAATATGAAGTTTATTCCGCATCGAAAAATGAGACAAGAGGACAAGAGCAAAGATTTTTTTTTCATCCTCCCAATCATTGGAGAAGTGTCTATGAACTCAATTCCTCAAATTGCTTTCATAAAATAATACCCACAGTGACAATTCCTTCCATCTGGGCCCCCCCCCCCCCGTTTTGCAATGCATCGTTTTTTTTATATACATATATTGATTTTAAAATTAAGTATTAACAGAAAGGTTAAGCAGGCCAGCCAACCTAACAAATATATAAATGAATACAATGCGTGAATGAAGCTATGTACCTTATTGTGCATAACGCGAGATGAATCTCAAGTTTATTGATTTTTTTTATTTATGAAAAGGGAGCTTATTTCCTGCCTCTCAACCCAAAAGACTTGATTGTAAAAAGATTAGACCTTTAAACAACATAAACTATAGACAGAGTAGCAGATTTTATTAACTAAAAACAAGGGCTTGTACTTGAGCAAATCATTTTTACACTGCATTTTACTACATTCACAATCCGGGTATCTAAAGCACACTCAGGTAACACCCATCAGGGCGCGTTTTCGCAGCCAAACTGGCACTTCGGCAACAGACCATTACTTCGTTGGGCGTCAAGGATAGGCACGTAACTTACGAGCTCAATGACGATGATCGTCACATCTTTTCAACTATGTAGTGGTGACAGAGAGATCAAATTTCGTAACCTAAAGAACCACATGACATGTTTATTACTGATACAAGCATAAAGTTGCCCCCCTGGATAAGTGTAGCTTTTGGAAAAGAAAGCTGTCACAGTGTGCTGCCACTACTTTTTTCTCTTTGATTCCTAATTATATTAGAAAGCATAACATGCCAGTGCCGACTTTGTGATCCAAAATATGATTCCAAGTTCCACTTCTGTATGCATTTCATGCAAGTAAAAGGAGTACACAGAAAGCTTAGTACAGAACAAGTTGAGTCACTGTTTTTTACATTATTAAACACTGAATATCCCATCCAGTAACAAGTCTCGGAGATAACCACTGGAAAGGAGAAACTGTAAAAAAAAAAAGATTATCATCCACCACACAGAATCTTCAACAGCAAGTATCAAAATGTTGGCTACAAAACAGAGATCTGAAATGAGAACTCGAAACAAATTTCTCCTAACCACTTGGAATCTCTAACATGAATTTAATATTGACACAACCATTCAAAGGAGAAACTGAAGCCGTATCTAGATCAAGATAACCATCTCTTCACGTTTTTTACATATCTCATTTATCTAAGTTCAAGAAACGTGTGTGTGAATATGAAAGAAAGAAAGGTACGACAATGACTACAATCCCGTGTGATCTGAGGAAACACTGAATCAGATGTCTCATTATCATCTTCCTGGTTTCCTAAGCAATGAAGGGCCACTACTTCTCACTGGGAATTGGGCATTAACAAAAATTATTTCGTTTTTTTTTTAGGTGAACTTAAATGAATAACTTGCCTCTTTCAGTTCACGAGTGATGCTAACAATAACAGAATCTGCACTGCATTGATATATTTAATGTACAATTTTTTTTAGTAATTTGCATTCGTTGAGATATTTGATGACATTATTCTTTGTACTCAAGTTTTAAGGAGGTTGTTTAATTTCTTTTTAAAACAGAATGTAGATCCTTAAAACACAAAATACAGGAAGTTTTAGACGGTCTAAAACATAGTTTACCTTTTCAAAAAAAAAAAAGAAAAAGAAAGAAAGAGTTTACAAAAAGTAGCATGTATACATTCGCAGAAAATAGATCTAATCATTGAACAAAAGTCATCGCTTACAAAAAACAAGAGGGAATTCAGGGAGTCAAATGAAACTTGCCTCGGATGGCAATGATCATCTCAAGAATAATGTGTTCATCTCACCAGAGAGAAAAAATAAAATCGTATTTTCAGCAATTCCTCTCTAGGTAATGGGGTAAGTAGATAACTTTCTCTGCTTGATCATGAATTCCTGTAGTAAATGATGATTGCAATATATTACAGCACTATAATTTTGTTTAAACCAATGTCATCCATTCAGCATTATTTGGAGTTATAATTTTACCGCACCAACTGGCAAAAACCATTTCTGTTTTGGTATCAACTAAAACTCACCAGCATCAAGTTAGGTAATTTTTAAAGCTTAAATAAGATAGCATAATTAATTAGATCAGATACGTCCGATGTTATGGTAAATATATAAGAGTGTAGATCAAGTACTCATTAAAATGCATGACAAACAAATTTAAGGAAGCCATAAAAACATCTGATATTGCATTTGAATACTTGGAACTGTCCTAAAAGTTGAATTTCAGGAATTTAGTCCAATCTGAACAGATGCAGCCGTAGTTCCAGTAACAAATTATGTAACTGTAGCTAATGCTTCCAGCCCTTCGAGAAACCATCCACCATATATGGCTCGAGAAATCCTATGAACTGAAAATCACAATAAAATCTTTCAGTTTTGGCCATCTTTATTTCTTCCAGATGTAAATCCCTTTTATGCATTTATATTGTCACAACTACTCTATCACTGTGCATAAAAGTACAAGCAAAAATGAAAAAGTGCCTTTTGTCACCACAGCTACGAGAAACATTTAGATCACAGTTAAGAACGTCACATAACATTGTATACCTTACTCCCATCTTGAGACCACCGTGCGCCATAACCTTCAGCAACTCTAATCTCTAACACAATGCCATGCGGTGGAACAATATGAATGTTCAACCACGTGCAATGAGTCAATAGGAAACTGATGACATCCAGAGAGTGGCTATTTTTGTCAGAATCTGGATGAAAAAAAAAGCCATGTAAAACTTCAACAGCTGTTCATTTATCATACAGACAACCTCCTCAAGAATCTCTCAAGGAAATGTTTGCAGTCAATATGAACATATTAGACAGATACACTCCCCAATAGATCCAGAATATTGAAGATAATAACCATAGAACTTGAAGACCAAAACTTAAACTAAGAGGTGGATCCCATGTTTCACTTAGGTTATGAAAAATTCATTCCACCCAATTTCTGTAATTGGAGGATTTTTAACATCTGCATAACATAGATGCATTCTATCGTAATTTTCAGATCCATTTTATTAATAAAATTAAACATACAACCAACAATTTCAGACAAATGAAGCCAAATTTTTAGTAGCACTTCCATGATTGTCCTCATTAACAGGGCTTTCTCCATCCCTGACCATGTCCCTTTTGTCTCAACCGATCAAAGAGAGGTATTAGCCTTACAGGAGGCTCCAACCAACAGTCACAGTCATCTCAATCAATAGTTTGCAGCAACAAGAGCATTAACTCCTTAGCATGCAAGTTGAGTCAAGTTATATCATCAGCCAACCAAACCGTCTTGAGTATCACTATTCATAAGCTCATGAACCAGTTTGCAATCTACTAAATATTAAATAATTACTTTGTTGTCATTATAATAAAGCGATATTTTGCATAAATATATATATAAATAAGAATAACTATTTAGTCATACAACCAATTAAAAGACTTCATACATCAAAGTACTGGCCAATCATATACTCAACATATAGTCATGAAGTGACGATACTAACAAAGACCCACCACGTTTGTGAGAGAGAAGTAACTGTGTTAAAAAAACCCATTAGTCAATTCTCATCTAAGATTCTGACCTATCTCAAAAAGGAAAAGATAAAAAGCACAAAGAGCGAACAATAGATAAAGTTCTACGGTATCGAAAATATTTTTGAGAATCAGAGAATAAATCCATGAAACCAACTCAAGATCAAGTTTTCATTAAATAAAGACCATTGAGCTCAAATTCGAGAAGTTTGCCATGATCATATCAATTGCAACTAATTCCACTTGTAATCTCACTTCTGAAGTACAAGAACCTGAACCTCAAACTCAGTTCACGATTGCTTGCTGAAAATTCCTTGAACAAAAACGATGACACATTTGTCAATGGTTGTTGAGCAGTCAGGTGAAAGTCAATAATCTTAAGCTCATATACTAATGAGGTTTAAGTAAAAAACAAAATTAATCAAATTGCACTGACCATTTCCACATAAGGTACCCCAGTATCCTTTGTTGCTTCTATTGGCATGTTTTGCTAGTGCCCTGGCGCCAGCTGTCAAAGTTGCACTTTTTACCTCAAGCAAATAAATATGAATACATAAATAGTAACAAACTAATGCTTCATTTAACAATAACTACATGCACATGTAAATCAAATCATGAAGCAGAATGACACAAGATAGAGGGCATTATTCAAAGAATAGTAAAATGGATTTGAGAATCATATTGAGGCATCATCATACATGTGGATTATGCTGTTCCAAAAAGGTGGATAGCAGAGTCGATGGTGGAGGCGGAAGTAGTTCAGTAACTGTCCCAACAGTGTGAACAAAGCCCAATGATCTTTGAATTCCTTCATAATTCAGTCCCTGAAAGAGTAAATTTAGTGACAACCTACATGTTAAGATGAATCACAGAATTTGCGAATGCATTTCGTGCGTATTTCCATGCCTTTGGACTATCACAAACTTGAACTGACAGGAAAATAATGGAAAAAAACTGTATGGGATAATTCATTTACAAGAGTCCAGAACATACACAAGGAAGCATTCATCCAAACATAATTGAAACAAAAAGATTGAAGACACTAGAACACTACACATATCAAAAGACATTTTTTCCAAAAGAAAATAAAGGCAACAACAATAATAATAAATAACTCCCTATTATAAACCATGTTTGGGTATACTATTTTCTAAATGTAACACCCTATTATAAACCATGTTTATATATGGATACACATCTGCAACGATTTATTGTAACACCCTATTATAAACCATGTTTATATATGGATACACATCTGCAACAATTTACAGTCCAACATAAAATCTAACTATTTACAGTCCAACATAAAATCATAAGTTAGATAATAAAAGACATATTTCAACCCAAAAAGGATTTATATTTCACTAAAAATGAAAACTAGGAATTTATTCTAGACAATGAAAATTTGAAAAAATTGGTCCACCCTCTTAAAAGCAATAGTGCATTCATTTATAAGATTGAAGTAATCCCAAGATACACAAAAAATAGACAAAGATATGAAATAAAAAGCAGCCAAATAAGTAAATGCCTCTGAAAACACTCACTTGAAGTATGGATGCCACAGTTAGGTATGGTTGGGAAGTTGGTATCCTGACACATATCGCAAGGACGCCGTTCGAACTTTCCTTCTCTTCAGAGTAAAAGGCTCTATAGATTTTCACACCTGCAAATTTTGGTAAATATATATTTTTAGAAAGACTCATTTTAATTTCATTGAACTTTTTTTTCCTCAATTCTACACTTCTTGGTAGCTTAGTTTGGAAATATTTTTTGACAAGGTTATTGATCCATATGAAGTTCTTCTTTGAATAGACCTAAACGATCATCTATCATGGGGAAAGCATTAGCTTATTGCCCAAGTAATACTTGAAAACAGCACACTTAATATTTGTCAGATATTTGTTTAATCGACAGTTTCCAAGTTATGCAGATAATTTGTTCATTCATCATGTATGACCTTGAAATTGCTAAGGTTGGAATGGGATTCACCTATTCACATACGACAGTAAATGATTGAATGAAGATGAGGTAAATTGAAAATGAACTCATGGATGAAATTAAAATGATCTTTGTGTACAAAATTGGTGAACTCTTGGGAATGCTTTAAGGCCATGAACTGTAATCAATAGCCGTGGCAAAACAAAAACTTTATAGTTTACAAGTTGTGGATGAAAACAACAAAGACGATGACAAGAGATGAAAATACTAGGATTTAATAAAATACATTATTAAAAAAATGGTGTAGTAGCAGCAAGCACACAGACAAGAAAGCATAGTATACTGCATGTATACATGCCATACCAAGTATGTAAATACTAAATAGTTTCCCCTATTTTTTGATACTTCAGTATTTACGAATCTTATACCTTATTGCACCGAGAACAACCCTAATAAGTACAGGGGTGGAAATGTTTTTCAGTATAGAACACTTTCAGTATCAAAGAATCCAAAAGCAATACTACCTTCTTCTATACTTTTTACTCCTGGAAGAACTTCTTGGAGATTCTCTGCTTCCAACATATCATGAAATGAAGCATATTGGTGGACATCCTGATAGCCTCACAGCTTAACATTATAACAAACTTTGTGGAGACAAAAAAACTGCAAGGAAAACACTAATACCTGAACTTGAAGCATCACACATTTGTTGAGAAGAATCATGTCGCCAGGCTTGATTCTATCACCCAAAAAATATAGTAGTGAACGATGAACGGGATAAAAATATTAGAAAGGACAATTGTTTAAATATTTAGTTTCTAGAACAAGTTGCAGCAGACTCCCAACACAAAGCCATGCTTAAGAGTAATTATTGAGCATAACACAAAAGCTATATATACTAATGAGATACACAGAAACGTGGGTTCCCCTTAATGGACAAACATAAATGTAATTAGAAAACCCATTTTTAACAATTTTAGGATAACTTGGCAAAAAAGACATTCTTACAAGCTTTTTGCTAACAAGATCAGAGGACACTAATGTTTGCTGCAACTTGCAAACTATACATCAGTCATTGTAAGAAATACTAAATTCGTGTAAAGAGTGCTGTTGTGGTATGATTGCTCTGCTAATTAAATTTGATACATTAGCTGAGAAAACGGACCAGCGAGTGATAGTCCTAACTAATTATGGTCTATAATTGATATGTTGAAGCATTGATCATGATGGCATACTTAATTAGGCTGCTTAATGATTCATCACAAGGTTATCGTTAGTATTAAAATGGTCATTCTAGATTGACCCAGATATAACTTTTTGATCAGTCTAGCTTTATATTATTCTGTCAAATACAGCTATGAAATTATTCAAAATGTTGTTTAACAGGCACAATTCATTGATTTTCTCATTCTAAAATTTAGTTGTTCATTCTGTTTAATGTTTTGATGATTAGCTTCAAGAGTTTATTTGCTAATAGAACTTTGAGAATTTTGTCAGCAGGTTTCCTACATTCGTCTTCTTTCCCCTTGGTGTTGGGGCACAATGGGATCAGTCATATTTGAATAATTAATAGACAACAGAGTGACAGAGCTTCCTGCTGGGCACGGAAGCCTCACAATTGAGAGAGAAAGATGCATACCTTCTGTAGTCACCGACGGCAGACCTCCCTTCGACAGTTTTTAGTCCATCTGCATAAGGTGATAGATAATGCGGTATCCAGACCAGATGCAAGGTATAAAAACTACCGAAAAAATTGATGGCGTGATCCAAACAACAAACTTAATACCGCTGAGCTGGGAAAAGAAAGGCTCATGTACGTGAAGCTCAAAGTCCACTTCTTTCACCATCTATGAAAACACAAATTTCTGGACGAGTGAAATTGAGAAGCTTTGCATTCAAAATTAAATGAAAATGATGCCAAAATAGTATAGTGGATCTTACTTTGATTAAAGCAGCACTCTTTTCCACAATCAGCTTATTCCATTCATCTTGTTTCCTCTTGACGGACAAGTCATCATGCACTGATGTAAGTTCTTCATTTGACACACAAAAGGCTCCAGAATATATGGACTGACAAAGAGACCGCGCCACGCGTTTATATAAAGGGTACGATGGAATTCCTCTAAAATGCTCTGGGATATATCAGAGTCTTGCTCATAACATGTTCAAAACATCTTGATAAAATATATATGAATCTACTGCCTATATTATATTCGTTCTTGAATCGGGAGTGGTTACCATCATCAGAGGGAAGGGGATTGGACGGGTCAGCTCTGAGAAGGTTGGCGCAGTAAGCATCTGAAAGCCCGCAGAGGATTTTCCCTCGAGTGGAGGAAATCAGGCTGAACTCCACCAGCCCTTCTATGCATTCCTGCAGCTGAACCCCGAGAGAAACTTTCGGCGGCGGTGGCGGTGGCCCCATTTCGGATGCAGCCATTGCTAGTGGATGACTTGTCATTTATTATTTATTTAAATAACGAGAAAATGACCATATTTATCAAATCTTAAAAACAAATTAAATAAATCTAACCATGCGCGATTCAAAGTCGCGGGTTTTGTTCAACATTTTAAATCAATGGCCGGACATATAAATAAATATAAAATCCCGGCCCTTGAATAATTAAAAGCAGGGGCCAGAACCTCGGCCTTTTATTATTAGAAATATGGGCCATAGTTTTCAATCCCGAGCCATAAAATGTATACTCATTCAATTCCGGGTTGGGCTTATTTAAAATAAATCATGGCCCTCGACCAAGATTCTGAATTTTGGCCCATTGAATAATTGGAACCAGGTGGTGGAATTCGAACCTTGAATATAGTTTAAAGGAGAAATTAAGCCCATTGTTTAAAACCCAGCCCTACTTCTAGTTTACAGAATCTTTTTCGGCCCGTGTTACAAACTCCAACTCTTTTCGAAAATAATTTATTTGATATCGGAAATTATTATGTTTTATCCTTGAACTAATTAAGTTTATCATTTTTCATATTCATATATAATATTAACACATTAAAAACATGGATTAATCGTTACTTATCTCATTATATCATAGAAATCACTTCCACATTTTTACCAAAAATCAACAGAAAATGATTCGAACGAGGATGTTATGGTTCAGCTTTGGATTCGCTTCTGCGTCGGTTGCTATTGCTCATGTTATGTACAAAGATCTCTTGTCCGATCGCAGTTCTATCACCTCCGAAGTAGGATTCCAATTTACAATCTCCAAAATTGTTCGCATCTTGAATACTGAATTTATGGAGCTGGATTCGTAACTTTTCTGTGCTTATTTTTGTGAGAGCAGATGAAGGAAAGGTTTAATTCGTTGGACAGCAGAGTTTCCAATTTAGAAACGGTCCTTTCCAGCAAAACCAATGCACCCCGGGTACCTTTTTTTTCATTCTTTAGCAATTTCTCAAAATTTATCTTTTCTGTGTTACTGTGTCAAGATTTGGATGTACTAGAGTCAGACTGTGTGAATTGGTAGCCGAGGTCTTTTTATTTCACTTCGCCAGGTGTTCGTAATTGGTATATTGCTAGCGTGCTAAATGTGGGCTCGGTCTATGCAAGTGATTAATGTAAAAAGCTTTGTTGATGCACGCATATGCAAGTGCTTAATGTGCGGATGGAGTTGAGAAGAGTCCATTGGCATATTGAAAATGCAAATATTTAGAAAGTTTTGATGTCCACGATGCACGTATATGGAATTAGTGATGCGTGCTTAAATTTTCTGTTCACTCTCACAACCAAAAATTTCTAAATTGTCCTGCCCATAGAACTGCCTGTTTTTTTTTAAAAAAAAAAAGAAAAATCAATAACCATTTGAAACCGGCAAATGGCAATTGAGCCTGATTAATGCTTCTTCTCTCTCTTGTTCCTCAAAGCTTCTACTGAAGCCCCAGTCTTCAAGAAACTGATTGAGTTTTCACCTACCAACAAGCGAGTTTATCCTATGTTCAGAAGTTGGGTCGGGGAACCTCAGGCATCATTGTCGAGAAGGTGCAATTATCTTAGCCTATTCCCGACGTCATGATACTGATGCCGGGAGGTTGCAAATATTTCCTGAAACTATTCAAACCTTCATACAGCTTGATCTGTTTAGAAATGTTAAGAGTGCTGGCGTGGGTGGGGTTAATCAGTATAGTCTCCAAATGTTTCTGGTAAATTTTGTTGTTAGATGAGCAAACTAGAAAAAAATCATGCCTTCATGAAATATAAACCAAACTAAAGCAGAAATATAGATTGGTTCAGTTAAGTTGTGGGAATCGTATAAAGAATTGAGAAATCGAGATCAGTCTGTCTTTCTTCTACTCCATTTGTCTTGCATGTGTTTTTTCACTAACAATTCATCATATTTTGGTCACATTAATCGCAATATGAACTCTGTGGCCTTTGTACAGCCAAAATGATAATGCTAGAAAGGAGTCAAATAACGTGATCATTTGGTGCTTGTCAGTTTTTTTTGTCTGCATGTTATAACATGAATTTAGTAAACACAGTCAGGTAGGGTAAGCCTTCAGGGACATCCGATAAAATCACACAGTGTAATGATTCTCTCCGCTTAACCTTGGACGTCACACTTCAATATTATTCATGTGTAGCTCGTGGCGGGTCTTTTATTATGTTTTACACTTTGTAGGATGAAGAAACTGTTGGATGAAGCTTCGGACTTTTGCCGTTGATGTATACACTCCTGGGAACTAATGCATAATCGAACCTAAGCTGTAATGTCCAGTGGCTACCACCCACCCTCCAACTAACTGATTTTGTATTGTTTTATGTGCAAAGTTGAAATGTATTAAGGTTTCTGCTTATCAAGATCATACTTTTGCAGCAGATTCATCATCTTCCTTGTGATGGATGTTGTAGGGTGGAGTGCATCAATCTCTTCAAAAGTTTCATGTTGTTTCGAATTCCATCTCAAACCTTGCGTGCCTGTCCACCAGAATTTTCTATATTTATTTGCTTCTATATTATTCTAGAACTATTTATCTGAATCCACTTTCTAAAATCAGTGAAACTCTAGTTGGATAGAATAACTTGACGTGAAAAACTGTTTTTAGTAAGAAAATGAGAAATAAAAAGGAAAAGTTGATGGGAAATTGATATACTATTTACGATCAACTATTTTTTTCTGACGATTACCAAAAGAGAGTTCAAGACCAGATACCACGTTGTCAACTAACTTTCAACCTTATCATTTCTGTGAAAAAGAATTAAATTTTTGTTACGTTTACTGGCGCTTTGTTTTGTTAGTACAAGCCATGGCAGTGTAACTGTATATCAAAACCAAAAATAATTGAATATAATTAAATCAGAATAACTGAAGTACGAAGAACTTGATAATGCCATGGGTTATCCTTTATCCTAAATGAAAATCAAAATGGAATATGATTAAAATAAAATTCCAAGATCCTAAATATTCAACATAAAATGGCTTTGCCTCTATAAGCAACTGACCTTAGATGATAAGTTTAGATCACTCATCAAGCTCCCAAGTAAAGATTTGAAGTTCATGTATAACTAATCAACCATGATAATTTTTAAACAAGGGAATACATTATATTATACAAAAACCATATTTCATTTTTCTTCATGTTCATATTCCCCATTCTTTCTCTGCCTCTGTCGGTTTTGAATTGAAATTAATATTCTTTCATGAAATAATTATCTATGCTCACTAACTTGTACTCGACAATTAACCTCTTCTCTGCTCTTGTAAAAGTTAATGATACAAAATGAATCTTCTACATTCCTTCACAGTTCATACAACCTTAATACCTTATTACACTAATCTAAAGTAACTAAACCTTATCTTAATCTTAGTTACTATTAGCACAAAATTTATAAATTATTACCCCCAACCAATGGACAACAAGGATGAGATTCAAAATCACATCATGTAGAGCCTTTTCCCTTCGCTGAAACAGTTGGACTCTTGTTCGATAAGCTCCGTTTTGACGATTACTGCAGGCAGCGACGGCCGCTGGATCAATGAATGGGGAAAGCTGAGGGTGGAAGAATGGTACTGGCTAACTCTTCATTCACTTTAGGCAGCGGGGGCATCTTCTTCATTGTCAGGCCCATGCCGTTCAAGCTGTCAGGATGATCCGTGGTAACCAACAGGAATGAATAAATAGCAAAAAAACAAATCAATGCTACAAACTATGAATAAAGTGATGATTTTAAGTCTCATAACGCTCAATTTGATCTTTTGGCACTCGTTTGATCAGATCCTTAGGCTACTAGCTTGGTTGAAATATTCGACTCAATTGAATGTGTGATGGGATATAACAGTGGTCAGTTTGAAGAACACCCGAGTTGGAAATCTTGCTCTGGCAGTCAAGGTGCTGGCATACAACAGCTAATAGCTGTTTTCCACAATTTTTTTTCTGTTGGGATACCAACTCCAATCTGGTTTTGACCCTTCCTGACAACACTAACTAGAATCCAAGACATGGTATCTCGAACTAATCATTCGACCTCAAGCCCAATTTCACTCAAGATGAAAGAAAAACTTCCGGAAATGATACAGAATCAAACATTCGAGATAAGATTTCTTTAAAAGATCTCCATCATCTAAGCTTGTGTTTCCTCTTAGTACACACTGTTAACTTCAGTTTCTTTGTATCAACGTAAACTTGATGACAACATCTTCACAATAACGCATCAGTTACTTAAGCCACAACACATTTGTGAACAAAACAAGAAAACAGCACCAGGAATCAACTAAAATACGTACTTGTTCAATATTTTGTAAATGTTTTCTCGAGCTTGATTCAGAAGTCCAATGTTTTCATGTATCTGAAAGATGAGTGAAGTTGCATCAGCTTTTTCTCGCAAAAGAGCATCTTTTCACTTCTAATAATTTTGTGTGTTATGTTGAAAATATAACACACAGAACGAAAATATCATGCTAAGACATGAATTAATGCCCCGTAAAATACATATTGGCAGACAGAATTTTCAACTACTTTTGCAAAAATATTATGCTTCACCTGATGAGCAGCAAGATTCGAAGATATCTGTTTAAAGGCCCAAGAATTTTGCTGAATAAGCTGTCGAGTGGCACCAGTGACATCTGCATATAAATCATTAAGGCCTAAAGAATCTGAGAGGTTATTTTTTATTTAAACAAGAAGTTCGATATTGAAATTCTAGCATACATGCAAAGTTAAAACTTAAAAGCCATTATCAATCTGTAGTGTCAGAATTGCGCCTTCAACAACACGTGTCTAACTCGTTCGAATTTATTAGGAACTTTTTTTCATGGCACAAAATGAGATAATAGCATTATCCGAGAGAAATCTGGAGAAAAAGTCACAGGATGTAGTTGTTACATAATACTAGAGATGCAACATTTAGGAATACAGTATTTCTCAATGCAAGAATAGTCGTCTTTTAGCTAGAGTCTCTAGGCGCCCTCCTGGATCATGTGAAAAGTCACATACAGTTCTCATCTGGACAAGCATGCTTCATAAATCTGAATTAGTACAAAAATAAACTAGATTCTTAGCAATTTTGCTTGCTACTATTTGGCTCCATAGGTGATGAACAAGGAGTTTATTCCATTCTATTATTGGGGAAACGGGAATAACCGCATATATATGTGTAGTACTATATCAATCTAACACTAAGATGAAAAGATTTTTCTTTGTTCATTTAAAAAAACTTGTGCGGAATCTCAGTGCTCACAACAAACTTCACTCCAGGCAGAGACCTTAAGGTGGTTTTCATTTGGTACCTCACTTAATTTCCATCACCACGGTCTCCTCCGAATCGACTTCACAGTTTTTTATTCCAATAAGCGTAGAATGTTTTTTGAAGCTTTAATCAGACCATGATTATACAAAAGGTTTAGCTTTTTACGAACATAAATGTTAATTCCACATCAAAAGTCAGCCACAACTTCAAGTATTCTAGGAACTACTCCAACCCTGGGAAACCATATCATCCACACGTACACCAGGTATTTGAGTACAGATGTTCAAGAAGATTAAACACCTTTTTCAAGTTGATGGGTGTTACTGATCAATGTTGAAATATGATGCAATATTGCAAATTAATTGCCAATATGAAATGCGATTTGAGATGAGATAGGCTCAGTCAATATTGAAAGAGTTTTAGGAAATACACTTAATGGGTCTCGACTGATGTACTACAACTACCTTATAAAAAGATCTCAACAAACTAAAATGTATTATGTGTTGAATGAATGGGGAAAGTGTTGATATGAGCTGAATCAGTGACACAAAAGGAACTTAAAAGATCACCAAACAAAAGCATTTTAGAACAGACTAACATAATAGAGCTTTTCTATTTTCTAATCATAAGAAAGCAAGACAGGTTCATGAGATGTCCAACATATTTACTTGTATTCTATTTCCAATGTTTGGTGGCGGTTTTAATTAGTTAATATGGTAGTGGTTACTGATAGGGAGTTTTGATTTAATTCTCCTGTATCTAATATAATGTATTGCCCTTATCTTACTTATCAAGTGTAAATATTATAATATCTAAAATGCTCCAGAAAACGAAAGATCCTGACAAAGGCACAAAGATGTCCTTTATGCATGGTCCTTGCAAGTTGCAACTACCTGATATGGCACACCTTATTATTTATAAACTTCTAACAACCATAATGACTTAACATAAAATTGTTCCTACCATTGTATGATATGCCATCATCATAGCTATCAGATACCATTCCTGAAGCATGAGAAAAGCCCGACTGGATGGCAAAGCGTGAAGGCTTTGCTGAAGAGTCAACAACCTTTTCCTGAGAAAAGAACACGACAGGTTCCTTGAGCTTCTGAAATCTAAGTGAGAAATCCATCGAAATAGGCAAGATAAAATCAACAGATTATATAGTGAATGATTACAGAGTCCACAGTGACAAAAACAACTGTAGTTAAAAAGAAATCAATGATTGTAAGAACAGCTTAACATTGACTGGTGATTGGAATTATTCACAACTTATGGCAAATCTCTGTAAATATCATTATATCGTAAAAATATCAAGGGCAGTACAAATTAATGGAGAAATAATGGCCATAACACTCATGAATACAGTAAGAAAAGTTTATGAATGCTCACTTTTCTCCAATTCAAGGCCGTATATCACCAAAAAAACTTATCAACAGTTGAAAATTAAAATTTCCTTGCAAACTGTAAGGATCAGGTGTTATGGATTGAACTGTCGGTAATAGTACTGCTGTGCAAGTAGAGTTTTGTACGTTAGTTTGTATTACACGAAGGAAACAACTTTTATCAAGCCTTGTCTCCCTGGGATATTTGAGATGCAAGTGGTAGGCTTAAACAACTACCGTTGTCTTTCGATATCTTAACGTTTCTGTTAAATTTCAAATGGCACACTGAGAGCATGAGCTATTTTCCTAAAAATCTGTAACAAATATGCATCCAATGATTGTCTAGAGAAACGAGCTAAGATTCAATAACAAACTAAAGAAAAAGCACAAACCTTTCTTTCTTTACTTTTCCTTGCACTGAAATCATCTTTCTTTCTCTTGGTGATTTCTTTCTTCTGAAGGAACAAATAGATACGACAAGTATATAAAGATATGCGGAATTTGTAACCAACTTAAAGTTTTCAAGTTCACAACAATCTCAGGAGTGGGAATTCTCAATTGATACATTAAATCCTAGAACTTAAACCACACAAAATTAAATTACTAGTTCACCCATTAAACATAAGAAAGAAAAAGAAAAAATGAGATTGGGAGTATGAATCTAGTCAGGCGATGGGATGAGATACTACAAATGACAAGAGGATCACATATCTCATTTTTCAAAACTTGAGAATAAACTGGCTACTGAATGGCATACCAACGCATCCTATGCTCATGTTTAGCATACGAGACCACAAACCACAGTTGTATCTAGTTCTAAAATTTAGATAGATGATGAATAAAAACTTCACCGTCATCCATCTGCAGCGCAATGCCACATCGCGAACCGTCTTGTTGTTTAGCTGCACAGCGATCTTTGCATAGCGGATAATGTTTGACTCAAGGGCATATCTGCATTGTGCATGTTGTAACACGAAAAATCAGCAAAAATAATTGCCTTGAGCAATTATCTCAAATCATAGAAATTATCTTCTTACCAAGACTCAGACAGTCTGAAGACTTGATAGAGAGACAAGAAACGGAAAACAAGCAAAAACGTTTAGAAGCTAAAAACTTATCTCACTTTTCATCTACAAATATTTTAGATGCAAACTCTGTTTCATTACGTTTTTTCAAGTAATCGAATTGTCATCTTTGAACACTTCCCACAGTTCCCTATCATATATGTTTCAAACCGTCATTCCTGCAAATTATTACCCTAACTTTTATCCTTTAGTGAACAGTCTATTAACACATAACACTTCATATCACTGAATATTTTCGCTTAGTGCGTAAAAAAAGGAATACCATGCTGGATGAACGTTTGTACAGTATGAAATTTTGAAAGCCCATCAATAAGTTTCAATTCACTATAACCAAGAATATCAAATTCTTAAGCCCAAATCCAGCCACAAATTACTCTGCGTAAAATAGTTCTTTGCTGCATATTCATACATCTGAATCTGAATGAATCGTCCTACTCTCACACTATCCCCCTCCCCTTATCACTCCAAATGATGAACTACGATTGAAGAGAAAGAAAGAGCATGCTTAGAAGAAAAGCAACTTACTCTGCATTAATAATAGATCAAAAATCAGTAAAAAGAAATAATAAATTTCCAAGATGTGAGTACTAACTACAGTTTTTTGTGGTTTAGTGGTGAGACAGCTAGTTAATGATTGTCCCATTACACTGTCTTGACATGTAAAGCAGACGAAAAGACAAAAAAGGCGGAACTTAGCAACTAAGAAACTAACACATAAACAAAACGAAGGTAACAAAAATATCTACCATATCCGAAAATCCCTCTCAATAAATGATCTAAATCTGTCACACAACATCCCATTAGTTGTTTCAATAAAAGCAAGAAAATCCTAAACTACATCATAAATTTCATTGTACAGGGGCATGCAACCATGAGAATTAAGTAAGACGCATATAGAATCAAACAAATTCAAAATCTCATCAAACAGCGGCAGCCTCAAGAAGTTAAGAAATTCAAAAGAAAATCTCTGTAATCGAATAGTAAACTTCCACAGAAAAATCAAAGATTCAAATCATCTCACTTGGCCAAACCTTCCTCCAACATAGTCTGTTCCTCGGGAGTCCACTCCATAGAAATCGTCTGTTGATGCTGAAAAGTTGGGACACCCCACTCCCCACTAACCGAGCTTCCATTGTATGGAGAAACGGAGCTATGCCCTTGTTGTTGTGTCCCTTCTTTAAACGCCCCACTTGAGCTAGCCATCAAATAACTCAACTACACAAACAAACCAAAATTATATATTAAGATCAAACAGCTCTAAAATCCCAGCAAAGAATAGAGGAAATCTGAAGGCATACACAAAGAAAAATGAAGAATCTGAATCGAGGGACGCCTGGATTGGAATAATAGTAGAGCAAAAAGATTATTCTTTTCAGTCTGAGGAGAGCTGTAAGCTACTGAATCGAAGGACTTTAAGAGTGTGAAGGGCCAAAAAAAGCAAGATGGAATCTTGAAGTGCGCTTAGCGAGGGTGTAGTATGCAAATGGAAGCAATTTTTTTTTTTGGTGTGGCTATTTATATATTTTGGTTGCATGCGTGTGCGAAAAATGGGACCTCAGATTTTGTTATTTTCCAAAACCGATTTGACACTGCAGAATCTGTTGGTATCTGGGTCTGGGATTTTTCGGGGAAGAGATTTTAGCTACGGGAGACCCATCACCAGTGGATTCAATTTATATAAAAATCCAATAGTAAGAGAAATAATATATATGTTTCCAGGAAGAAAGTACATTATGAAATATCTTTAGATTGTGCTGGATATGTGTGTGGGAGTGGGCGCTGACACATTGACAGCATCTTTTCTTATTTTTACTTAGAAAAAGAAAGTTTTGTTCTTTTTGCTTTGGCGCTGTTGGTCGTACGTGACATTTGTTGTGTACTTTCGCATTTAAAATGGAATTAGAAATAGAAAGAATTTAATTGGAAGTCTGCAGAAAATATATTCTATATCTAACTGGGACAACAGCGGGATGCATTAATAGATAAAATACTGTAATAATATGGTAAAATATGAGCAGTGTGATGTAGTTATTGGCTGGGGTAAAGGTTTCTGCTTCAAACTTCCAACATCGGTTGCCATGTTGTTATTATTATTTTCTTAGAAAAAGGACGCACATATTCATTTCTTGGGTGGAAAAGTTCAGATTTTACAGTACCACTACTGATGTGGACATCATGCGACTATGATTATACATATTAAGTTTTTTTTTTAAAAAAAAAGAAATAATCAAATACTGTATAGCTATAGTGCGTTCCTTTTCAGTGCAATGATCATTTTAACTATACTTCGCGTTTATTGGAAGAAATTTAGAACGTGTATAGATACTGTCTATATTTAAATCAAAATAGAGAGACATATATTTTGTATATACTAGCCACTATAACATACTTTATATGAATATTGGTGTAATGTATATATTTTATTTGTAAAATTATTTGATCTAATTTCAATATTTTGATTTCATTTCTAGGGTCAAATTTAATAACCAGTTGTTTTGTATTAAAACTAAATGCGTGAGACAATTTGAGATTAGGAAAGAGTCTGTCAAAAAGTTTATTACTGTTTAGGAGGTCATCTGTATTATTTTTAAAGAATTTGTAATATTAAATATTATTTGTGCAGGTAAATTTTTGTAAAAGATTTAGTTAAAAGTTTAATGAAATGTGTTGAAAACATATTGAAGATTTAACAAAAATTGTAAGTATAATTTTGAGAAAGTAAAATATGAAACTAAACCATTTCAAACAAATAAGAGTTGTTCGAGTTCGAAATATATATATAT